>ML218280.1:0-33445 GCA_004785975.1 Popillia japonica | reverse complement strand
TCTTTTGCTCCTGAAGAAGCCGCTTACATTAGTGGCGAAACGTCGAGATATTGTATATCTTGTGCATTTTATTTTTTTATTTTTATTTTGTACTGTATATATTTTACTAATCATGACACGGTCAACACCCGGAAACCCTCATTATAGAGACTCGGGCCGTGGAAGCCTTCGATATCACTCTCATGAAACTGTTTTTAAGGTGATTTAGTTCAGCACCCTGTAGATCTTTATATGTTTTGTGGGAATGCACTCAGTATCGTTAGATTGTTTAACTTTATAGTCTGCTTGTGTTAGTAATATTCTAGCGGTATAATATCTACTTATCGACAAACAATTAGAACTGTAGTTACTCAATGTTTCTAAACTTTTGCTTTAATTCAACGAGTATAGCAAAACACAAAGGAAAATAAAAACTGTTAGCATCCGATGGATTTTTAGGTTACCCATCGGATTATAATAGAAAATATTTAGGTTAATTAAAGAGACTTAAGCGCATGTCCGTGTTCCTGAATCGAGGGGCATCAACGGTGACATTCTGTGATATATGACTATACACTTCTTTCACACCCCGAACAGGCAACTAAGTTAAATTGATACTTATAATTGCGTTTCTGTAGATAGTGTTTAGTTCAGAAGTATGTAGTATGTCTTGTTGTTAATTATCAATTTATAACTTTGATTATCTTCTAAAATTTTTGTTTTGGGATTAAGAACTATCTTGTTTACATACTAGTTTATATTTTTAGTTGTATCTATGTTGATTGTGTACTTAAGTGGTCATGTAGATTACATTCAAATAGGGGATTATGTTAATTTTTGTATATTACGAGATTTAAATGAGAATTATCAATTTAGTCAAGTGTAGTACAGATTACGATCAGACAACGCGTCCAAAACACTCACATCTAACTTAGTAGGGACAAAACTGAAATGAATATTCATTATTGGATGGGGCACATTAAGCTTATCGTATACCTTCTTCTTAAGGTAATTCCGCTCCCGCAATGCAGACACTTGCATCCAAATTTAGCTAGATACGGTATAAATTGTTCCCATTCACGTGAAATGTCTATCCGTATGTCCTGATATGGTGCGGGTCCCTCTATCACCGAATTCATAATACCCGTTTCGTAAATTAAATACCTAAACAGGCGGTCGGGTTTAACTTGAAAGCGGTTCGCGAGTGGCAAATTATTTCCTCACATCGAAGCGTATAATAAGGGAAATTAGACGGGCACCCTAAAATATTCCGGCAGAAGTTTGTTAATTTCCCGATTATATTCCCTTCGATAAGGTAACTGCGGAAAATTAGTACATATAGCAATAATTAGAATTGTTATATAGGGGACGGTAATAAATTCATGGTATTTTAAAAGGGGTTAATTCAAGCGCTTGTCCTGAATTGTAACGCTGAAGTATATCAGAGAAGACAGCTGCATGCAAGAATGTTAATTAGAATTCTAAGGATATGTTATTTACTAAATGCCACAACAGTTTCAGAAAAAGAATTGCTCAAGGTGGGAGATCGTGACTGTAAAACTGCCGAAACCAAAATTCTTAATATTTTACGACAATTGGTTAAAAACAATGTAATGTATATTAATGCAAAATTTCAGAAAAAAGGTATCGCAGTTCGAACTAGGAACCCTCAGACTAGCAAGCCAGTGTACTAGCCGTGTTGTGACTAGACCGGTTAGTTCTAATATTACTCAAATAGTCGTATCCCAGTGAAAACAATCCGAATTATATTAACAAGCATATACGCAATTTGTTGCTCAGATTAGTGCATTGTATTGTCAGTATCACGCTGACAGTCACGCTTGGTCATTAGTCAATATGTGCCGAATAAACCGTCCACAGAGTTTTTAGAGGATTAACTATTCATTCAAACTGCCTTAAATTGGTATTTACGCATAAAACTGAAATCTTTGGTTCTCGGAGGGACGGATAAAAGAGAATAAACTACTTATAGTAGGTTATAAGTTGAAGATATGAGCAAGTAAAACAGAGACTTCGTCTGAAGACATCACCGCAATTAGTGAATTGCATGAATTAATGAATATACTACTATAGTCTTAACGCTTTATACTCCAGATAATCTTGCAGATGAAAAGGCCTTTAATGGAAGTTCTTTATTCAAAAATGTCGAATTTTCGTCCAACCACCCTTTAAAGTACAAAATTAATTTGATTCTTGCTCTCAAATACAGAATTCTTAATATTACTCACCTAGATTTCTATTCCAACAATGTCAACCGTTTAAAAAAGATATTAGTATCCAATTCTTACCCCAAATCACTTCTCTTTCCAGAGACTAATTCTTCCCTCTTTAACATACAAACCACTAACCCAATTTCCAATAACACACCCAATAGCCAAAATAACACCACTAACCCAATTTCCAATATCACATCCAATAGCCAAAAGAACACCAACCCTGACATTAAAATCTACAGAAAATGACAATTTGTTCCTGGTCCCACTGGCAAAATTATTAACTTGTTCCGTCACTATAATAATATTCAAATTTGTACTTACCCCATTAAGAAAATTCAAAGATTTTGTTCCCAACTTAAGGACAAGACTCCCCTTCTACAACAGTCCAACCTCATTTGTAAAATCAACTGTCGGGACTGTGAAGGTTGTTATATAGGCCAAACTGGCCAGAAACTTTTTAGTCGCATTTCCAACCACCGAAGCGACCTTAGACTTAGTCATGCTTCTACAGCCCTTTGCGTATATACTGAAGAGATGGGTCACACTTTTGATTTTGACGAAGTTGAGATCTTGGATTTTGAACGTAATAGACTAAAACGCAATTTCTTAGAAATGTGTTTTATATAGAGGACTATTGCTTCAGTTAATTTTAGGAAAGATGTCGAAAACCTAAGTTCCATTTATGTTGATCTTATCAATTAATAACGTTAGGGCTTCACCCTTTTAGTTTTTTGTAATTTCATTCTTTTTAGTACAATTTGGCTTCATTCTTTTGACATTGACTGTATTTATCCTTGCCTTCTTTTCTTTTTGTATCTGCCTGTATTTTTGTTTGTTTAAATTTTACATGACATCGGTTTTTTGGATGTTATTTGATTTTAGTTTGTAATATCAATTCTCTGGCAAAACTTCCACTTAGCGTTTTCAATTGCATCGAGTTTGGTATACATAGTTATACTGGTAAAACCGCCTTGTTTGTCATGTTGGTTTGTCCACCAATTAATCAAATTATCGAGACGGTAGTCAGGTTGGTACAACTTAGAATACTTCTCTAATTAGTATAATTTCGTATAAACCTACCTACAGTTTCTAACTAGGGCCTTAATTTTTTTGTGGAGGTGCCGGGTAGCGTCCAAATGCTTCTAACATTTCTTATTCGGTAAGAAGGTTGTAATAGATACCACAGATAATCGATATGTGATGGCCGAAATCTTGGATTCCAATTAACTTGATTAGTTCAAATGAACTGACTTAGATTTACAGATTATTTTTACCTATTTCTAAGACACACTTCAATGATGGAGTTTTAAAACACAAACTATTCTCATCGGTTGATTGTTTTTGAAGGGAACATATTTAATTCATTACTAGATAGTGAAGTTATCCGTATTTCTATGCTATACTATTCAAACACGTTTAACAAATTAAATGTTTTCAAGTCAATAACTAAGCACGAGTTACGAAACAAAGCAGCTGTTGTACGACATGTAGCACTAGTTAGCTGCTTTCGATCTACGTATGTTCGCAGCATAATTAATTTGGTGTGATATCAATTATTAACAAGAACATCTCGTACGTTCGAGATATCTCTCCTAATACGTTCTGTACACGTATATGTACATAATTAATACAAACTGTGTCACAAAGCTTGTTCGATAAACAGTTTAGTTCCAATAGCGAGCGTCATCTTTCCTTCTAATACTGCACGCGAACTAAATTCATTATTCCGGCAATCACGTCAGGCGTTCGCCGGGAGATTAGGTAAAAGTAGGTCCTGCTAAATTGTTCATTAATGCCAAAATTTGCATTCAGATTTGGAGGGTAGTGGTTGTGATTTGCGGCTTAGGTCGTTTTCCATTGATTTAGCATTAGCCTTCCTCGACCCCGGTTAATTTAAAAGATAAAAATACTTTTCGGCTTTGTATAAGAGAATTGGAACGAGGGCAAAACTCCAGAGCAGCAAGTCATTATGACTTATCCGGCAAATAAAATTCTGGGACGAATTAGTAAGAATTATGGCGATAATTTGTTATTTTGTTTTTATGCATATCGGAAACTGACTTATAAAAAGATTTTATGTAGTCGAGACGACAGTAGTACAGACTTCCTTCTATTTGCTGATCAATTAATAGATTGACAAGTGTCTCATTCTCATTTCCTCATAGGAAGTTTAGCAGTATAGCATATAGTAGTGAGACTAATTTAAAGCGAAAATTGCCAAAAATTCGAAGAGATACCGAGACTAATTCTTCGAGTTGAAGATAATGCTCATTGTGTACTATAAACCAAGTATAATCACTACAGATTGAATTTCGAAGGGTGCTAGTCTCACTTCAGTGTGATACAGAATGTATTGCCTCCAAAATTCCGTAAACTTCATTCAAGATGTTATCAAGTGGTATGCTGATTAAAGCAATAATAAATAAGCTGGCAATAGTAGCAAAAGTGGAGGACCGTTGGAAATGCTTCGTGGAGGCCCTATGCTCCGTTAGGCAGTAAAAGGACATTATATATATCATGTAAATGAGTTCTGGTTCCTATACATCAACATTCAAAATTAATTGTAACATAAGTACTACTACATCATTGTCCATACTTTTCGGCCAACAAAGGATTGATTTTCATTAAAAAGATTAAGATATTGATCTAAATTCTATTAGCAGTTTTTAGACAGTCTTTACATTCGGCAACCCATGAAAATTTAGCATAACAATTTAGTTTTTATTTGTTAGTATGTTCTGTAAAACAAGCAGTATCATTTTTAACATTTTGCGTATCTCTGTAGCTAGTTTGCAATGCATAATTTTCCCAGTTTTCCGCTTAGCCGTTCACGTAGCAGCGAGGTAATTCTACTACTTGTACACTATCCATGAAAGGCCGAACAGTAGTGCAATCCCAAATACCTATGCATTTCTCGCAAATAAAATGATGGCAACATGTTAACCTTTGTGTAGGATTTAAAGGGATTGTTGTTCGACGTCAATTACGGTGGAGTTCGTTCTTAACAGGATGCAAAACGAATTCTCAGATTCATGATACTTCGATATCTTTTTTCATTTCATACAATCTTCCCAGTGGTCTATTCGATGGGTAGCATTACAAGTAAAGAAAACTTCGGTCTCGTTTTAGAAGAACGACAACTAATAGCTCTTGCTTTTGTTGCAAAGTAAAATAATATTTCAGCATATGTAGGATTACTTGGTTGTGAGTTTTACCTAATGTATTGCTAGGCAAATAATTTTGAAGATCTTACAACTAAATGTATGGGAACAACTAGACTTTATATTTCGCGGATTAAAAAATAATAGAAATAAGTTTGAAACGAAACTCATCCAATACATTACGATAATAAAAAAGAACAATGTACAAAAAAGAAATTAAAAGATTGATGTTTAAGATGATGATAAACTAAACAACATATATGCAGAATTAAACCATGATCAGTTTCTAAAAATAACTTTACATCATTGTTACAAACCATATTTCTTATATGAAATATGAATAATTTTACGATGCACGTGTGTTAAACTTAATCACAATTACATTGTTATAGCAGAGCTGAAACATTTAAGCAGAAAATACGATGCAATTAAGAAAGAGGGTAACATGTCTACGTTTCCCTTTATATTTTGAAGCTAGTGTAGCGAATGACATAACTCGTTTCTTAGAGTAATATAAAGGAAATAACATTTATCATGAGAATATAAAATTTATACCAGGAAATAAAAGGAAACTGCTGAATTCCAACAACAAAGAAGACAGCATTAGGTTAATGGTTCCCTAGTCGCTGCAAGTATCTTGTTGAGAGGGGTGAAGTTGATGTGACAATGTGACGATATTAGGTTAAAGCTACGAGACATGGAGGCAACTGGGGAATTTAATCGTAAAATTTAGACGACTGTATCGACTGTAGAATGTAAAATTTTCTACTGTAGTAAGAGAGCAACAAGAAACTCAAACTTATCGATAGGAGATTCAAAGAGTCAATCGTATCATCAAATTCTAACTGGTTAAATCTTGGTGTGTTTAGTTTTTGAAACATTTTCGCTGTATATTAGTTTATCCGAAGTTTTTCTTTCATTTTAGCGAATTCAGCGCGAAAACTTCTTGCGTTGCTCTAAACTTGCAGGTAACGGCAATTTCCAATTTCCCATGAGAAATATTCATTCTTGGTATTACGTTCGACGGACCTGCATCTGAGAGTTAATTACAATATTAAATGCATTGCATATTTGCAGACGCGATAGCCTCATCGTGAAACCAAGATGTCGAATACAAACGCCGCCTTGGATTGTTTATTCCTAGACGTTCGGGTGTAGGGAAGGCGTATACTTGCTGCACGAACAAACAAGAAACTCGTTAGTTTAGTTCAACTGTGTTTGCCAGTAGCTGCGGATACTGTCTGCGCGCTAGTTCAACTTATCTCGGCTATCTTATTATACTATCTGTGATTAAATCGCAATACCGCAACGGTATTATACTAACCGGCCAACTTGATTTCTAACACCAATAGTACCAAGATCTATTTATATGCATATTTCAGTTATGGTGAATAATCTTGATAATTAGCTGTTATTGAACAATATAACAAGAAGATTTCTTGCTACAAAAAGAATAGTTGCAACAGTGAAATTGACGGCCAAATTAGTTACCTAGTCAGAACTTGTAGTATACTACACAATAAGAATAACTAAAAATAATTTATCGTCAACGTATAAATATTGTCCAATGTATACAATAGAACCCCGAACCCAAAACTTTTAAATTTTTACTTCTGGTGATTGTTCAAACTAGCAGCACTATTCGGATTACGAATAGTGCTGCCTTCATAAACAATGCTCAGATGAGGACAAAAGCGATATTCTTGGTGTTGCCAAGAGAATTAGAAGTGCGTTGTAGTTGGTAGGCAAATTCACGAAAATCAACTTAATCATTTGCCTATGCTGAAAATATTCTGCGAGTATTGTTTGAGTTATATTTTACGAACTATGGACATCTTTCGACAATACCTACTCCCATTCATCTTGCAAACATATCTTACACGGTGTACACAAACAATTTTAGATGTTCTGAATTATAGAAATAGAAAATACCTTTGCGATTAAATTCTGGAAACATTTTCATTTAAAACTTTTAGGAATAGAGATAGTCAAGTTTGTGTATTTATTTTTAGATTTATTAAGTTTCAATCACGGACGTAATAGACCCAATCCTGTAATTGTAGAAGGTTCGGATTCAAATTGATAGAGGATATTTCCAATCGAACGCTGCAAAAACAACACTGCAAAAGGAAAATCGACCACACATAAGTGTTATATTTACACTTATAAACTATTTTTTTTGCTAAATTAATGAAGAAAATTTTGTTGACATTTATTTTTTTGGTTTTTTTGTATAAATTTCTTTTTTAAAGAGTTCTTATTTTCTTAAAAACATGAATTTATTGAAATTATTATGAAGGTGCCAATTTTGAGTAATGTAATATCTAATAAAAACATTTACAAAGTCATTATCGAAGAAGGGTACCCTCAACAAGAAGTTGGCCGAAGACTGGGTGTTATACAATCTGCCATTAGCAGAGCTTGACGAAGATATCAAGAGATTGATAGCTACCGCAGACGGCGAGGCCAAGGTAGAAAACGCAAGACAAAGATCGTAGAAGATCGGTTATTGAGGATTAATGTTAAACGAAGACGATTTTGTATTGCCAAAGCATTAAGAAATGACCTCCAGAATGCAACTGGTGTCGTAGTAAGCACATATGCCGTTCGAAGAAGGTTGAGTGATGCTGGCCTAAAACCGTACCGACCTGCTACGGGCCAGTGTTAAAGGCTTGCTCAAATGCACTCCCATTGAAAAATTGAAAATAGGAGATGAGTCCTCCTGAGCCTTTCAACTAATCACCGCCGTGATAGAGTGTGGAGAAGGCAAGGTGAACGATTTGTACAGTGTGCCATACGAGAAAAGAAAACGTTTGGTGGCGGATCAGTTATGGTGTGGAGTTGCATAACTCTTGATGATCGTACAAACATATGTGTCATAAATACGGGAACAATGGCTGCCGTAAGATATCGGGATGATGTAATAGTTCCAATTGTTGAATCATTCGGTGCTCTACATAGGCCAGAATTTGGATTCATGCTTGATAATGCTCGGCTACACATTGCTATCATAGTAAGGCACGATCTGGTTTCCGCCAATATCATAAAGTGGTTAGCGCGAAGCCGAGATCTTAACCTCAGTGAATATTTCCGGGACAATTTCGGGAGAGATATTATGGCTATGGAGCATTCTCCTAAGACATTACTAAAACTGTCAATAGGATTGCAAGAAATTTGGGCAGCGGTTCCTCAAGAAAAGATTGCTTCACTAATACGAAGTATGCCAGAAAGAATGGAGTTGGAATTGTTCAAATGAGTTTACACATTAGTGAAATAAATAATCACAAAGTTTGCTAAATGTTCTTTTATTTATATATCAAGGATTAAAATTCCATGTTTAAAAGTGGGTACATACTTATCACAATGTATTACATTTAATCATGTGCATGGCTTTAGCATACTTATTTGATGCCTGCAATATAGAAATCTGTCGACTAAATTCAATTACTTGCTTACTAATATTATTCAAGAGAATAAATAATTTCTCGGCGCAGATATATGAGCACAGCACATAGTTAAGTATGTATTTATTTCTATGTTATATAGAAAACTATGCAAAAAATAGACTTTGAGATAGGATACATAAAACGAGGTAGAAAGTGAAATGAAAGTAATGCAGTAATGATTATCTAGTAATCTGCATATCGATGACAGTTTTAGTACAGGTCGTTTTTCAATAGAATTAACAACGTTTAAATCGTACAAAAAAATTTAGTAGAGTGTTATATTCCTACGTGACATTTCAGATCATTCAGTGTAGGTTTATAGCCACTATTTTACTCTGACAATAAAAATGCAGCATTACATGCATGTACGTACATACTAATGAAAGCATATTTTGCGAATGCACGTATTGTTTTTACGGTATTGAAAATCTCATGTGATAAACGAGTGGATGTGTAGCTAGAATGCATGCCGAAGAGTATATTTGTTGTAGGTATGAAGCGTTGTGTAAATGGATTTATAGCTGAAACCTGATGTCATCAGAAATGCTATTTTATTTTATTACATATGTTCGTCCGATGCAGCCACAGATTTATGAAGCATTGTATCAACAAAAAATTATGGTTGAATATTTCAAATACTGTGGTATATGTAGGTAGTAATAGTTTCGAGTAGGCCGCAGATTTCAGACGCACTGAGGTACAAACATAACTCAGAAAACTACATACGGGCATTTATATTTCTACTTTATATACTAACTCTTTCAAAGTTTTGTAATCAACCTTGTAAGAAGCTACCAAGGGACTATAATGGTACATGAAGCTAGTTACAAATCAATTCATTCACCAATACATACATACATACTAACTATTATGATTCACATCTGTAATTTTTTGAAATAATTGTTCCTATTTATCTTGGAGATATACTCTGTGACTTTGTGATCTTTTGTGACCAAACTTGACAGAAACGTGTAACTACTAGGAGGTGGCAATTGACTAAAATTTCAGAAAAATTGATCAAGTGGTAATGGCTTACCTCTCAGTTTGTTCAGTATTTGTTGACAATCTTGTCAAGTGTACATATATTTTGTTAGATGTGTTTTGGTATTTTATCGTTTTTGCTTGTGATTCTTGGTTTGAGAGTGTGATCATGCCTACAATGCGCCAATATGGAAATTACCAACAATTAAGCGAATTCGATACGGGTCATATTGTTGGTTTGCTGGAAGATGGCTTTTCATACAAAGAAATGCCCTAACCGAATCCAATACACCATCGTGCGCTGCTATTAGGCATGGACTAGGGGGGTCAGGACCGCCGTAGAAGTGGAACCGGGAAACGAAAAAAATAAATGAGATTATGGGGTCGTCATCTTTGAACGGTTTTCCGCAGAATTTGTATCGGCCACGTGTTGTGTTACTACTAACGCCTAAATACCGACAGCAATGTTTGGATTAATGTGGGTTGTGATCTTACTGGAAGGTAGGATGGCGTAGGGTGGCTTTTAGTGATGAATCCCGATTCTGTTTGGGAATGCATGGTCAGAGCCAGGCACGTCTTTGTCTGACCCTCATATGGAGACATGTGGCAGTGTTGAATTTTCTGTTACAAGTTAGGTGCACCAAACGATGAGGATTATGCTATGGTAGCCCTATAACTAGGAGAGTAGATCCCATTTAGTATTTGTTTGATGCAATATGATCGCCAAGCGATATGTGGACGAGGTAGTAGAACTCCATATTCTTCCATTTCTTCGACAATCAGAGGAACGACGAATCAAAGGAGGACGTGATTGTCCCATTCCCATATTGCTAAACGTTCATGGATCGTTGTGTAGAGGCTAATGTAAATCTCTTGCTCGCCAATCGAGCATGCTTGGGACATTATGAGAAGACTGAAGAAGTCACTGCATCCTAATAATATATTCTTTTATTGTTATTGACCTATAGAAGTTTTAACATTGTCAATATGATAAATACATTACACAAGCAACATACAAAACATCAATACATCAATATTATTTATATATCTAAAAAATCTTGTTCTTACACAAATCAAAATACTCATCAACAGAATAAAAACAGTGCTATCTCAGGAATGCCCTAATGCCCGACCCAAACATCTTCTCGTTTTGAAGATCCTTAAATTGTTGAGGCAAAGCGTTATTCAGTTTCAAACCTAATGAACGAGGGCAATTCTTACCTAAATTCAAGTCTGACATGAATGAATGTCATGATTGCAAGGAAAATCTTGTTTATTTATATAGAGGTATATAATTGAGAAGTTCATAAATATAAATAGAGGGCATGGTTAAGATATTCCATTCTTTAAAGAGAGACTTACATGATTGACGGGGACTGAGTCCACCCTTGCATCGTATAATACGTTTCTGAGCCAAGAATACGTTGCGACTAGCGGCTGATGAATCCCAAACGGTAATTACATTGGCAAAGTAAAACGGTAAAATCCATCGTTATACCTAAAAACGTTATTTCACTAACGCCATCGATTTCTTGATTATTACAGTTAATATGCAAAGTAAACGGTTTTTTTATTTTGAGCAGAATGGAAAACCAAAAACTCAGTCTTATAATTATTTAAATAAAGTTCATTATTGTTAAACCATATGTTCATATTTTTCAAAAGAATATTTGATTGAGTTTTCACGTCTGCTACATTAGAGCCTAGAGCAGATATTAAAGTGCTAGTATCGTCAGCATACATAAATACGTTATAATTACTAAGATAACGAGTGATGTCATCAATATAAAACAAAAATAGTACGGGACCTAAAACACTGCCCTGGGGCACACCTCCTCCCCAAACGCTGCAAGCTATACGTCACGAATTACAGATTGCTTGTGACACAGTGTCTCAAGAAGAAATCGATCATTTACTAGAATGGATGCCGCGAAGAGTGGAGGACTGTATACTCAATGTTTATATTTTGTTCTTTTTCTTTTCAAATGTAATCAATTTTTCCAAGTTTGGTCACAAAGTTCCTATTCATGCAACTTTTTTGAAATTAATTGGATACTATCAAGTAGGTTAATCTTTTTATTGGGCCGTCACAATTATTTACTCTGTATGAATAGCTCTCAATCGAAGAAATGCGGCTGTTGTTACTTACAAAGCTCGTAACTTGCGATTTTATTATAATACTAAACATGTTCTGAGAATTGAATGGACTTCTTATTTACGATTATTGTAAGTATAACTTCGATGCACATCGTTAAAAAGTATCCGGTAAATGTGAACAAACTATTGATCCCTTTTTACGGTAGACAGAGAATACGTTAATAAAATTTCGCGAATTTACTGGAGTCGTTTCCCTCACAACTGTAACTTTTATTGTCGACAGTCGAAATTGAACAACATTGGATATTTTATGTAACACACTTTTATTAACCAGAAACAACGAAGAAACAGATTAATAATATTTGATTTTCTACGAGAGATATTTTACACTGACGAATAATTCATTATAATTGAAGTAACTAAATAAACTTGTTGCCCTGAATATCCTATTTCAATAATATGAAAGCTACTCATAATTCCTCCTATTCGATGGAACATTTCATTGTGGCTAATATTACAAATTTCACTCCAGAATCTTATTGCTATATTACGTCATATACTTCAGAACAATATTACAAATAACGTATTATTTACGGCAGTATGCCAAATTTCATACCACAATTGAATTCCGGATTCAAGGATAATTTCGACCATCTACTGAAAGATCGACGTATTATATTGTATGCGGTTCGTTTATCCTTTACGTGTATCCAAGTTACCATTGTCACCACTGGTCGTATTCGACGTATTCCAATTTTACATAACAAATATATTTTGAGCGGTTTGAAGGAATCTTTATTGACACAAATCATCTTGATGTATTGAAAGCGTTTAGGGAAGTGTAACGTTCCCAAACCGGTCTCTGGATATTTCGATACGGTTGCTGGGATCTCTCGAGAGGGACTGCGGGTTGAATAAGGACTCTTTTAACCTGTTCAAATAAAATAATTCTTGGAAAAAACGAATGCGAAACTTCTGCGTACATATCATTTTATACGCTTTTTCGTTTAAAGGAGACAGTCTGCGGAAGTATTGGTTTGATATATGTATGTATGTGCATTGTATTACATTTACTTAGTACAAAATTGGACGTTAAAAGTCATAACGCGAAGTGGCTAATATTTACTAAGATATACAAGTGTTAGCGATACCTACGCAAAATGAGAGAATAATTCACATTCCGGAAAGTTTCACAATTGCTTAAGTTTCTTTCCAATTAAGTACATTAGAAACATCTTACTATTAACAGACTTTATTTTCTGTAATTGTTTCAGTTTTGCTATTACGTTGTTACAAATCTGATACCATTAGAAAGGCTTTAAACCATCAAACAAGCCATTAACATCTAAAAAGATCGGTATTGCAAAGAGAATTGCTTTTGTCTTCTTTGCGGAGAACAGAGTAAATGGGATAGCAGCGCACAGCAGTTACTTTCTCAGGCCTTAATATTACCTAACTAAACACATTGTTATTTTCGCACGTTTTTGGAATGGGGTTGTAACGTTTAATAGTAGAGAAGCTGTTGTTGCAACAGTATTGATAACTGTGAATAAGTGATTGCATACACTTCATTAATAGCATAATAGTAGCGTAAAAATACTAAAAGATTAGATAAATAATTACAGTTGTGTTCGTTTATCTACAAACATCGTTGTAACTAAAGCATGAATATATTTTTTGTTGATGAAGGGAATTTTTAGCAGACATAATAATAATACCATTCTAACTCAAGGTCTCATATACCTGCCCACACCCTGCTATGAAGGTTTACAACATTTTGTAAAGCTGTATAATTAAACAATTTCTTCGTAGTTCGGAAAAAAAAACCATTCCATGTCAAAATTTAGACTCTAATACATAGACATCCATACACAGCTGTGGAGTCGTAAATAAGCTCTACTGATACGAATGTAAATCAATAATGGGAATGGAAGGATAAAGTTTTAAGCGACATAAGTAGCTTCGCCATGAAATAACAACAAACCATCAATGTCTATATTGCCAATAATCTTCCTGTTCCTACCAAATTGTCCTTGGAATATAAAGCAGTAACTGTGAATGCTGGGAAATAGTGATCGATAATAACAATAATTTGACAAGTTCGAGCGCTCTTGACACGACATCGAATATATCTTTATTGCAAATTCTGTTTGCGTCAGAATAAATAGAAATGCTCTTCTTTAACGTGACAGTCAACAAAGTTCCTTTCCGCGAACCTCATATCATATACATGAGAAAAAGTATAATTTGACATTGATGAAAAATGATTTAGACGCATTTTATTATAATATATCAAAAGAAAACGGCGCGCTTCATCAAAGAGGAAACGAGACAATAAGAGGCGAGTGAGGAATCAACAGACCGTAACTCACGTTGACACGCAAAATTTAGTTCCTTTTTCGGGGCGGCAGCGGTGGCGGTGAATCACCATCAATCATACTCGGTCATCTGAGGATGGGCGAATCCGCCTCATTTTTAATGCACCGACGTTTCAACGTTTATATATTAGCTGAGAGCGCCATCTATTGCTGTTGCCGGAGAGGGAGATGCCTCAAAGCTCAGTGTGGAACAGAACGTAGATAAGACGGTAACGGTCCGTAGGGTAAATTAAAATTTATCCTCTTTAAATAATTTGTATTTGATGTGTGAACATAATGACGCGCTACACGGTTTTCTACTTTATATCTGTAGTCGCACATTATGTAAGTGGGGTATGTAATCATCTGCGATAGAAACTAGAATGGTTATACAGACCTGTTTGAACGAAATGTGGATTCGTAAAATATATTAAAATATATTCCTATATAACATTAATTAGGACGAATCAGAAATAGGACAAAAGTATGGAATTTACAAAATTGCAGCGAAAAATTGTGATGAAGTTTATATTGGATAAACTAAACGATCAATTGAAACTAGATATAAAGAGCATGTAGCCTTTTTCGGTTTGGAAGAGTTGGATTTTCTGTAATAGAGCAACACCTCATTGGGAACAGACACCATATCGAAATATGTAGATAGTAAATATGAGAATTCAATGAACCTGGAACCGACAATTGTACCGGTTGGTTTAAAATCCTCTGAAAGGTTGGCCGTTCTAAACATGGTATTTGGAGTTAACGGAATTTACCTGTATTGGTGGGAAAAATATCATTTAGAAAAGAAGACTTATATGAATCATTTGGAGTGAAGTAATTGAGACCAACATGTAAATAATTTTATTTTATTTCAAGAAAATTATAACGAAAATCATAATTCGGGAACCATTTCAATTGTTATTTTGCTCCTTTTTTATTCCCCCATTACGGTATCGTATTGTGTCTAATGGTACAGGAAAACAACCCCGGACAAAGTTCTCCTTTGTCCAAAAACGAATATACTGCGACTTCTAACTAATGCAAAAGGTGATACATTATGAAGGGTAAAGTCAAAAAAGAAAGTGTGTTAAGCTCATTCATCGTGTACATCTGTAAATGCTTAAGAACAATGTCTTCTTGTAAACCATATTTTAAAATCCCAACATACTTGACTTTACCGCTCATTATTACTAGTAGACAATTCAAAACAAAAAAAAATGTTTGCAGGCTATTTTAACCATCCTAATAAGTAAATAAATAAAGTTAATTTTAGAAATTTAGAGCCTATTTCCAAAGAACAGATTTTAAGGTAGTTATTCCGTACTTCTGATTCTTGCACAACCAGAAATCCACCGTCCCATCACTGCGACCACCGAACTTGTAGTACTGCCTTGATTTAAGAGTACATATTTCTTAAACAACTACATACTTTATGAAATAATTCAATTTTCAAGAGAGAAATAATGCCGAAACAAATGCTGCAAAGTTTGACCTAAAAAATAAATCAGGTTAAGATAATACATCAATTGCAACCTACTCAGACGAGTCAAGCTACCAGGAGGCACAAGTTTAGTAAAATACCGACATGAAAACGATTCCAAAATCAGAAATAGTCGATTTATGGGATCCACACTATTGGTCACACAATCTGTGCAGTGGTACAGAACAATGCGAATTGTAGTGATTCGATTTTATAGTTGCAGTTTCCTTTTTCAATTATTTAGGAATTACGGTGGGGGGAACTATACGGTAGAAATAAATTACTATTAAAAAATAAAGTGCTAAGTAAAAAAACGAAAATAAAAATATATAAAACCATGGATCAGACCGGTGATTACTGACGCGCTAGAAACAATGGTAATAAATCGAAAAGAGAAAGAAGATCTAAGGATAATAGAAAGAAAGATAATGCGGACAATATTGGGGCCAAATATAACGGAAAATGGGGAAGTAACAATGAAAAGGAACAGGAAGATAGAAGAGGAGCTCGGAGGAGAAAACATCATAAGATGCTTTAAAGCAAATAGATTGCGATGGGCAGGACCTATAATGAGGAGAGAGCCAACATAAATGGTTAGGAAGATAACGCAGTGGATGCTACTAGGGACCAGAAGCAGAGGAAGGTCGAGGAAAAGATGCGGAGACGCTTTGGAGGAGGATGCAAGGACGATAGGAGTGACGGATTGGAAATCGAAGTGCAGAGAGGAGTGGAAGAAAATTATAAAGATAGGACCCACAACGGATTTTAAATAAGGAAAAAAAGAACTAATCTACCTAATGTGGACTTCATGACGCTCAAGCGTCAGCGATAATCCACATGGATTGAACGGCTTGATGATGATGAATGTTGAGATGAATTCGAGACCTTTCTTATTATTTTCTGTATAAATTAGATGTTGTAACTTTCAGGAACCGGCGCCTCCACCATAATTTACGCGGGGAATATATGTGAATGGGTTTACGCAAAGTTAGTCGTAGGTTGCGGATTTACAAGAGACCGTATATTTTTTGAGAATCAATATGTAGTAGATAATTAAATTATCGTCTGTGATAATGTTTGGACACAAAAGGTTCTTTGGAGTATTAGTCAGCATTTGCAGTAAAGGCCCGAATAGGAATGAAATCTAAATTAAAGATTTGTCTGTTGACACATGTGTTTTAAAGAGAAACACTATACGCAATTATTGATTTTATCACTGCTATTGTATCATTTAAAATGTTCGTGTTTGGGGCTTTTTAGTAATTCATACTATACCCACAATATGTCTCCTAGACTTCCCGTCCAAGGAGAAGAGGAATCTTTATTCATTGCAAAGCTGGCGAAAGATTTATCACCAACGGAACAAACGCATCCAGCTGATTGTTGTTACTGTCATAATCATCGTCCGTTAGCTTTTCGATGTTCGTCCACGTTCGCAAATCACGTAATAACGAGCATCTCTAAATATTTAAACTTTAGGCCGAAAATTCGTCGTTGCAGCAATTTCTAGAGCAAGTACAAGGATGTAACCATAGGTGCACCTACTAGTTATTAATATAGAAACAGCATATAGTTATAACACCAGTAGTTTTGCCGAATTATGCATTGTGTGAATGTGACTACGCAGTCGTCAGGTACAATGCAAATTCACATTTAGTTTGTCCCAGAGTGTACAGCCAAAACCTATACCTATAAACATAAAATAAGTTTTACCTTTATTTAAGAATTTTCTTACGACTTGCCGCAATGTACACTCATGCGAAGTAAAGATTGAAAAGTTTCCATATAACAACATATTGACAGTGTCCAATCTTCACTTTCCATGACTGTACATACATAGATGTGACGCAGGTATACCTACTTAAGTAGAGTTAATAAGTTAGTGAATGAAAATGCGCCTGTTCATTTCTATTTCATTTTACGTAGAATACTAAATTCTAAAACCCTTCTCTATAAAGTTAAAGCGCAAAGTTTGCAAGAAATTAGCTCGCGAACTAGACTTCTCACTTATTGTAATTTCTTAGTATTTAGTTATATGGCAATAAAGACCGTCTCGAAGGGAAAATTGCTGTCTCTGTCATCGCGCAACGTCTAATCGCATTATTGCTTCAATGTGTTGGATGCTCAACGAACATGCTACTGAAACTTTAAGTGGCAGGGCAGAAAGGGTGCTAAACATTCACCGGAATGTAGATCGTAAAATATTTAATTAAATTAGGAAGAAATGCGTGTCCCAATAAAGATATACATACTCGGTAGAATTTAATTATTTGTCTTTCCTCTATTTTCGTTTGGTGGATGTATTAATAGCATTTCATTGTCTTTTCCCAAAGTAAATTATTGAAACAAATAAACGTACGGATTATTCAAACAGGAAATTATATTTTAAAGAGAAATTTATTACATTTACGATTGGAATTTACTATATGCGCGAAGGTTTCAAAATTTAGCGCAAAGAAATACCCTCAATCATATCTAATCAATCACTGTCTCCTAACCCAATTAGCATGTATAAGGCCCCAAAAAAAATGGTAGCTGTAAACATCACTGATCAAGGTTACGTAATTAGATCTCGTTGTGACACGCATTATCGATGTCATTTCGAGGGAGGAAGTAAGAGCTGTTAAGGAAACCGCCGCCACATTAATCTTTGCCGACATCCGAATAGTTCGACAAATGGACGTTAAATTATCCGCAACGCATCAAACGCAGACTGTTACTTACATGTATCGAGACATTCCTGAAGGTAACGAGCAGATGGGGGTTGATGTATTCGAGTTTACAACTCCTGAACAGGGGATGGAATCGGCCGTTACCTGAAACGGTATATTATACAGATATAGGTCGTTGTAGCTAGAGAATATTGGCTTTAAACATGTTTCACTATCGTTTTATATTCATGACATATGTATAGACTATGTTTACCCCTGGTAATAATAATTTTCCATTAAAAACTATTTATATCAGCGTCTAGTACGTGAAATTCAAGAATAAAAGTTCTATGAGGTCTTCTAAACATCTACGAAGTTTACGTTCGTTTAACAATTACAATGGTTATTCTTTTTTAGAGAAACAATATTGATATTTTATTTAGTTTATTACAGTAACAAATAAACGAGGTATTTCTTAATAGACAGTGACAGTACAATCAGAAATGCTTCAAAAATGAAAACAATCATGATCATTATAATAATAGTGTCTAAAAACCATAGCAATACAGAGGCGTGTACAATTGGTATAGGATAAGTCAAAAATCAAACTATAAATAAGCATAAATAATTACAATAAATCTGGATTACAAAAACCTACAACAAAGACAACGTATAAGGTATTCTCGTTTATGAAACAACTGTGTTTCGGAATAACAAAGTTGCTTGCTTCTCTCATTGCATACAAGTGAAAGTCTGTATTTCGTGGAAAGTCAGATACCATACCTCTTATCAGTAATAACACCCCATATATAAAGAGAGATGGACGTGAGAACAGACCAAGTTGTCTGAATAGATTACAACATGAGCAAAGTTGAGAACAACCCACGCATCATAGCTGTTCTTTGGAATTCTGGGAACGTTTTGGAATGTGATGGAATCTGTGGAAATGTTTTGGAATGTGGCGGAGTGTGGTGGAATGTGTTGGTATGTTTCGAAATGGTGCGGGTGCTGGCGGAATAGGTTGGAATGCGGCGGATTGCGGTGGAATATATTTGAATGCTTTGAAATCTGTTGGAATGTTGCGAAATGGTGCGGAAAGTGTGGAATGAGTTGCGATGTGGCGGAAGTAGTGGAATGTGGTGGAAAGTTGTGACATGTGGCGGAATATTTTGGAATGTGTGGGAGTGTTTTAGAATGTGGCGGATTGTGTTGAAATGTATTGGAATGTTTTGGTGTTGGCATGTGTTGGAATGTAGCGGAGTGTGGTAGAATGTGTTGGAACGTTTTGGAACTTTGGGGATAGTAGTGGAATGAGTTGGAATTTGGCAAATTGTGGTGACATATACTTGAATTCTTTGAAATCTGCTGATTGTGATGAAATGTTGTTATAATGCTGCGGATAGTTGTGGAATGACTTGGAATGTAGCGGATTGTGGTGGAACGTGGCGGAAAGTGGTGGAATTTGTCGAAATGTTGTGGAATGTGGCGGAAAGTGGTGAATGGGAATTTTCTGTATATACATATTTGTATGTTTTGTTGTGAAAGTGTCGCTGCGCTGTCCATAAGATTTCCTTTTAGAATAATTTTGGAATTATTTATTCATTTTTCTTTGTAATTTTTATCAAATTTTGCCTAATCTAGAGCGATGTTGAGGTAGAAGTTTGATAGAAGCTTATTAAGAAGATATAACTTACAGTTAAATAGAAAAATTAGGTTTTGAAATGTTATTTGAGATGCCGGAGAAAATTTAAAATTTGAAACATAGCACTAAATTATTTTTTATTGCTTCGTTTTTCGAAATAAAGTAAATAAGCGCTAATTTGTAATCTAATGTTATTATATGTAGTCTTATATTTATTATTTTAGTTTTCCGATATACATATTTCCTACTAGAAATTGATGATAAAACAAGATAAAATGTTTTAAAGTCGGAGTATATTCACTTTTCGTATACATATAAGCATGCCCAAGACGGCAGCAAAGTTGGTTTAGTACGTTGATTGCGGAGGATACGACTCAAGAGAGCAGACGATATTTAAGTATGCGTGCAAATTTTCTTCAACAATGGATAGAAACACGATTAACAAGAACGTACTATGCTTAGCTAATGCTTTCTGTATTTCTCAGGTGTTTTGAAATTGTGTTTGCAGAATATGCTATTGCATTATAAGACAGGAATTGTTGAAAGTTAATAAGCGAAATTTGAATCTCTGCGGTATTTCTGAACTACTGCTTGCATTATATCCATTCATGCCTGGATATGTTGTCTTTATTAGTCTATGGAGAATTTAGACATATCCAATGCATTATGTAGGTCATAATGGAATAATTTCGTTAGACCATATAGTAATGAGCTATAGAGCAAACGCATTGTAATATGATTGCTGTGAACAGTAATAGTTAAAGAACTAAAAGTATAGTGTATTTTAAGACACTCCCAGATGTGATATCTTCTTTTCAGTATTAATTGCGAGCAATTCGTTCACATAAATCACTATGACATAATGCCGGTTATTACAGCGATCTATTGCTATTCGATTCCTATCGAACTGAAAGATGTATTATCATATATTTCACTCGACATTTTATGCCTCAAGCTTAGGATCACTTCATTATTCATGCGTTTCCCGCAGCGAGCAACTTTAAAGTCGTTTTTGCCGTTTTCATGTGAACGAAAGCATCTCTTTATTTCATATTTTACGAGACTTTTGAAGTGAAACCTTCTCTAAAAGCTACAGTTTATATCAACTGAACGATGACATTACAACAGATGTTGTACCATGTCTAGACGTCGTATATTCACGGGAAAAAAATGCAACATCTAAATTCCAAGTTCTTAATTAATAGACAAGAAAGGATATGGAATTGTTTAGACGTAGAGAAAAGTTTCAGGTATGTTCGTAGAATGTGCGAACCGTATTGGTGAAGTTCATTATTGATTTGACTGCGGTGGATATTTTGAAAAGTAGTTTGCTATTCCTTTTTACTTATTACGATTAAATATACTGCTTGGAAATTAGTAGTGAGAAATTATTTTACAACTCGGAATGGAAAGGCAATACTACAAAATTTTATATGAAGTACTTTTATACTACTTATACTATATTATTACTTACTTATTGCTACTTATATATACTTATATTCTTATTTTAATGTACTTAAATGACTTTCACACTATCTGTGGAAGTAATGGTAAACTAATCTCTTATGCGGATGACATTAGTTTCCTAACATATGGTCTGAATGTCGAGGATGCTGCTTTGGAGGCGAGTGTTAGGTGTACTGCTCTCCAGGATTGGTTCTCGGAAAGTAGGCTAATTTTAAATATACAGAAAACTCAGGCTCTTGTATTTAAAACAAAAAATTCCGTCGAAACCATAATTGATGATATCATGTTAGGTGACTTTAAAGTCCCAACAAACAGTGACGCAAAAATCTTGGGAATCCATCTAGACGCGGGGCTCAACTGACATGCTCAAATTGCGCAACTCAATTTAAAACTAAGTAAAGTCCCTTTTGCGATATGGGATAATTTTCTGGGGGCTGTAACAATAACATAGAATGAGTATTCGTCACGCCAAAAAAAACTATCAGAATCATCAGTAATATGAAATATAACGAAATCTGTAGAGGAAGTTTCAGACGACTGAAAATAATGACCGTATATGCCCTGTATGCTGTGCTTGTTGGTAGTTTTTAAAGATAAAAGTAAGTTGAATCATCAGAGACAGCATCAGTTTGCCACAAGGGCATATGATATTAACTACCCTCACCATCTGACTCTAATGGAGAGGAGTCCACACTACAGGGGCATAAGATTGTATAATTGTCTACCATCCTCAATAAAACCGAAAGTAACATTAACAACTTCAAGTGCAAATCAAACAATTATTAATTAATGTAGAATGATCTAGATGATTTCCTGAATTATTAGCACTGTATTTTGCTTTGTATTTTCCTGTTTTGACGTTATTTCATTTCTGAAATGTGTTACATATTTGAAATATATTGCTATTATTATTATTATTATTATAGACAGACACAGACACCAACCACCAAGTAGTATCTAGTACGATCGTCCGTACCGTTAGTACCTGTGTTGCTAAATCAGAAAAAGCGCAGAGTCTAGGCAATAGCTTTGAAACAGGACAACATCTGTTCGTATATCGATATTATAACTGTGCTGTTTAAACGTCCTAGAAAGTGTGGTACTTTATAAAAAAGTATGTAGAACTGTTGGATTTAGCGCATCCTAAAAATTCAAAACGTACATTAGACAATTAGCTTATCTTTTACTGACAAACACGTTAGACGTGTTGTAGTACCATTTGTTGTTGGGAAAATAATTAACAACGGAATGTAGTTTCAAACTGTGTTGCACTTAATACAGGTTAAAAAAAATATTGACCAAAATACATAGGTAGGTATCACTCTACTACTCATTTTCTTCGAATTCAATGTCATAGTGTACTATAACTTCTTGAAACAGATTGAATGATAAATAGTGAATAAATAGTGAAAGAAGTGAATATGTGCGGGTTCCTAAACCTTAGAATTTGTGTATGACATGTGGATAATGTAGTTTTAGACATCTTGGCAAGCAAATAATTTGAGCTTCAAAAGTTCTCGCAATAACTGGCCATAAAACTCAGGATTCCATTTTAAACTCCATTTTCTTGTAGTGGGCGCTAGTGGCTTTTTAAGCGATATGTCTGCAACAGCGTAGATGTCTAAACACTACCGCTTCTTCCCGATTTTACAGATGGATATACATATTTCGAAGAGCAGTCCTTCAAAAATTATTAATTTCAAACTTACGCGATCACAAGTGAGTTTCTTTGTCGCTCTCAAATTATCTACTTAACAGACCGGGAGAAAAAGAGCGAAGGAAGGACCTAATACAGAAAAAGATAGGCGAAAATTAATATTTTAAATGACATTTAGCCGTATTTCTTATGTCGTAAATGTTGAGACACCACATCAACTTCATTCTCGTAACCTCAACTACGGGAAAATTTCGAATCTAACTTCGCAAACTTTTATCATCTATGAATTATGTTCTTTGACAGCGCGTGGTTTACCGCGCCTGGCACTTTGTTATACCGGTATACTGATGATAAATTAAAATAATGAGAATTTCAACGAAGCCTGCCTTTATGCTCGTGTAAATGATATTGTTAAAGATGAGGTCTGGAGCAGTTCCGGGCCGTAGAAGGTAGCCGCCTCTCACCGGAAATAGGTTTCGTAGCCCCAGCGTCCGTTCCGTTCTCTTTCTTCTTCCCTTTCGCCACTTGACATCCGGTCCGCAGGCAAGTTGTTCTGACAACCCCTGCCGTTATTACTCTTGCTGCTGGCCGATCTTTGATAGCAATAGCAACGAATAGAAGCAGAAGTCTCTATCGGCTGCAGAAGAGAGATTTGAATTTATTTGCTACGGTGACTAACGGTTCTTCTTTTTTTCTTATATTTATCGTATATATTTGGGCGCTAGAGTTGTTACGTATTTATGTATTCTTTTTATCCCTTTTTTCTGTATTTATGTTTACCGTTCTTAAAGAAGCGAAACAAGCGTCGTTCGCTTTGAACAAACTAATGCTGACGTAGTGTTACGTGACTTTACGCTGAAATAAATAGAAAATGATGTTCTCATCGGATGTAACGGAATGATTTGTGATAGTTATTTCAGAAATATCTTGTGATGAACGTTGACGGTCTCAATATTACAAAATTACAGAGAATACCCCACCTGAACACGATTCTTTTTACAGAGGCATGTTGGTAAGTTTACATATTTTGATTCTGTTAATTGTTGGGTAAAACTTAAATCGAATTAAGTCTCAAATGGCTGTTACATAATTGTCAAGGCAACCAATAAATTGGTATTACCAGAGTGAAGGTATTCATTCACAGATAGGGAAACGTTTATCGACTCTCTATCTAATGTAATCTGATCGCATCCAAGGCGTTGCAATGTTTCTAAGTTATTTTCCAACGCTTAGAAGATAGCAGCTACTGTTGAAGTTGCAGAAATTGCGATTGGGAACACAGTTTTACTTGTTATCCAGATTTAGGGACGACCTTTTTGCAGTGTCAGCAGTTTTTCATTGGATAAACTAAGAACTTTGATACTAATAATTAAGCAAATAAGATGGTTCCACACCCTAAACTACAAACAACTTACAACTCCAGCTAAAAGACCTGTAATTACTGGCACCACGCTTTAGAAGAATAGTCTGACTATTGAAAAGGGACTTAAAGAAAATGCAAAGACCGAAAAAAAGATTGAGAAAAGCCACAATCAATCTCCTTTTCAACACCCAGTAAAACCAACAATTTTGACGAAAAAATTAATTCGAGTTACAACATTTAGCAACCACGCCTTAGAAGGATAATGATCTTGAGAAAATAGCGAAAAGAACAAACATTTTTGTATCTAACTCTATCTAACAGGTTTTCAAACCGACATTTTTCTGAACTAGCTTAAGAGGATCAGTGGTTCAAGTTATACATAGATGTCCTAAGTAGAACATTGATTTACATCAAGATCAATAAGAAATGTGTTGTTTTTTGAAGCAATACGTTTGTGACAAAATTTGATACTATAACCTCAAGGTATACAGGGTGTCCGCGATATACAAAGCATGCTTTTAAGGAATGATAGCTACAACGATTTAGAAACAGAAACATATAATACACCTTGGGTCTATCTGTAAGCGTAAACGAGAAAAAAAAATATTTCTAAAAAACCTTATTTGGTCAAACCGTACAAGAAAACTCATGCATATTGCTTCTTAAATAACCAAAAAACCATATCAACAATTTAGACTTGAAAATAACTGAAAACAACGACGAAAACGAATAATTACATTGAATACATTGAAACTAAAGAGTGGTGTCATTTCTCTTACGCTATACTGTACACGTATCAATAGAATCACATCTGCATTATAGTTGCAAGCGACGCAAAATATGTTTATACGACCTTGAACTACATTAGACCATTGTATCGTACGAAGTCAATGGCCATACGTTTTAAAAATATCCGAAAGTAGGAAAGAGGTACCTTTGCGTTTTTTTAAATAATGTTATGACAATAAAATCGATGTTATGTTGAAGTTACAGTGAAAATGGCGTGTTTAATAGCAGCTTTCGATCGGTAAATGAAAATTTAAGTTGAGAGAAAGTCGCATTGAAGGAATACAATGTAATAATACTGCAATTTGCAATGTAAATGTTATGGCGCTTTAAGCTCTTTCGTAAAGGCTACTACAAAATTGAGTTGTTTTCTTTTATTTGCGATAAATTGGTGGTCCTAAAAAAGACTTTTTTGAGAGACAGGAGAAAATGTATTACAAGAAAGGATGTGTTGCCCATTTGCAAGAACACACGCTTGTAATTGTCGGGTAAATCCTGCACTGATCAGCTGCCGCTGTACAGTATGCGTCGAAGTTTGTGACATGAGAAATAATTTTTTTTCTCGTTTACGCTTACAGATAGACCCAAGGTGTATTATATGTTTTTGTTTCTAAATAATTGTAACTATCATCCCTTAAAAGCATGCTTTATATATCGCGGACACCCTGTATTGTAGCTTGCACACCATTCATACCAAAGATATACATACATCAGTGGTTGTAAAAGTATTTTATTCTATAGAAAAGAAATTCACTGTACTCACATCTCTTTCTCTTTTGCTTTTCTCTCTTTTTTATTCATCAATATTTATAGTCAGTAATGGATTTTAGCAATTAGAGACACTAGAGATCTACATTTACAAATCAAATTATTGGCAAGCTAGAATGCTTTCTATTTGCAAATTATTCATGAAATCGTTTCTGTGTTGCTTTTAGCAATCACGGCAACCATTTTACTGTAAACGAACCAGCTAGGAGGAAGTGAAACATTTTTTCGAAGTACTTTTGATAGATCACCAATAAACGTCCTCGTTTAAAATAGGAACGTTACAATGTACACTTAATTATCAAGAGGCGAGGAGTAATAGTGACATCAGCACTGTATAGAAGGGCTGCATATAAAAGAAGGCACTAAATTGTAAGCTCTGAAAAGCGAGGAGCAAAAAAAAAGAAGGTATACAGCATACACCGTCGTAATAAAGTTAACCGGTCGTGACAAACAGTATTAGGAGCGCGCTTTTTACAATTCCCTCGTTATTGTTGTATGTGACCGTCGTTTGTATCCGAACATGCTTTTATTAAACTTTAAACGATACGGTCCACGTCTTTGCTTTATGAATCGGAAGTGCTGTATATTCGTTTCTCCATTGGCGTTCGTAATTTCCTTTTTTTTCACTCTACAGATTTCATCTATTTCAATTGCTTGAAAAATCAATTTTGTCATGAATTGTTTCCGTTATTAAGTAAAATTATCTTTTTGATGTCGTAAATTATCGTGTGTGGCAACTCTTGTGGACTCTAAAGAAACAAGTTAAAAACTCACTATACAATATCACTGACTATATATTATTTGTGTATCCAGTTATCAATCCGTTCAGAACACATAAATAACTAAATTTTATGGAGAAAATAAAAGTAACGGTGGCAAAATTAAACACTAAAACAGATTTCTCGGTCAAATACTATAACTTTAAGGTGCAACTTCACGATGATGATTTGACAGTACATCAGATGAAAACCATCGCCTAACTCATAATGGTGACAATGAACCTGCCGTTGACTGTGTGAAGAATAGTGTGGAGTTCCAATTTTCCTCACCAGACAAATATTGAAGGTCACTTCAATTTAGCCTTTCACTTCAAAGTGAAAGGCTAAATCTCTGTTGCACCTCAATAAACGATAAAGAGAAGAAGTATCACCACAGTTGTATTTACCGACCACGGTCTATTATAGTATCCCTTCAAAAAGGTAGGCAATGCAAATATGTGCCAATTCTGCTTCAAAGATAGAGAAGCGACAGAACAAATGACGTGAGACTGATGATGTGACCAATAGTCCACAAAAAATATTCAACCTTTTCAGGAATTGTGCTACTAAAAGAGTAAAGGCACTCACTATAGATCTTATGAGACGCAGTGCTAGGTAAATTATGAAAATGTGCATTTGTACAAAGTTTGTTATAAATCATAAGTTTTGTAATTAATTTAAAATCTGACAAATGGAACAAGGTTGTTATTTAAGATAAAGGAAAGATATTTACTTTGTTTTATGTGAGCCCTCTTTTTCAGTTTCTTACTTACTTACTTATCCGCAACGTCTTCTACCCTAGGTGTAGAGGTGATAGTTGTTCTCCATTTAGTCCTATCTTTTGCTTCAAGTTTGGCTTGGTACCAGTTCAGTCCTCTTTTTTGTACATTTCTCGCTATTTCTGTGTTCCATTTCTTTCGTGGTCTACGTCTTCTTTTCTTCTTGTTTGTTTCCGTCACCCATATCACCTTGACCATTCTGTTCTCCTTTATTCTCACTATGTGTCCGAACCACTTTAGCTCTTCATGCATCTTCATCTTGCAGGTGGATATTTTTTGCTTCAGTTTTTCAGTACCCATGATTCGCATCCGTCAGTCAAGTCAGCATTGGTAGTAGGACAGATTCATAATTTTTGTTCTTTGTACGTTTTGATACCTCTTTTTATTGAAAAATACTTTATAGACATACCATATATTGATATTGTTTTGTTTACCCTGTTAGATATTTCTTCTTCAATCCTTCCATCTGGTCTTACAATTGTCCCCAAATAATTTAATCTGTCGACATTCATCTTTTTTTTCCTGTATCTGAATGGTTGCTATCTCTGATGTGTTAGATATTTTCATTTCGGTCGTTTGTGTGTTTATCTGTAGTCCATATTTTCTCATTTCCTTACTCCACTTATTTATTCTGTTTTGTAATGCGTTCTTTGTATTAGCAAATATTAGCAGGTCATCAGAATACATTAGTTCGTTCATATAGATAGGTCTTAGTCTATTGTATCGTATGTGAGTTTTCCTTTCGTCTTTACTGACTTGTTTGGCTATTTCTTCCATTATTATTATGAATAATAACGGGCTCAATACTCCTCCTTGTCTGACTCCTCTGTCAGTCACGAAACTCGTTGTTGTTTTGCTGCTAATTCGTACAACATTTTCTGTTTTCTGATACATATTTTTGATTATCTTTATCAGGTGCTTACTGACTTTTCTTCTCTTCAGGATTTCCCATATTTTTTCTCTTTTCACACTATCGAATGCCTTCTCTAAGTCAATTGTTGCTACGTAAATTTCGCTGTTTGTGTCTGCTATTTGTCTTAATGTAAATATCCAGTCCTGTGTTAATCTGTTTGTTCTAAATGCTGCTTGTGTGTCGTAGTGTATTGTCTACAATTTGCCTTAGTCTGCCTTCGATTGTATGTTCGGATATTTTTTCAGTTTCTACTGATTCTAAATAATTTGTACCCATAACTTAACTGGAATAATTATGAACTACTAGAACACAATAGGTAATTTCTTATCGTCCATCGTCGTTAAGCTTTTATTGAAAAGATAATTTGAATAACGAGATTTGGCCAGGGTACGGTAACATCTCAGCTATTTATATAACCAAAATAGGTATTATTTAATGTTTTTTTGGGTAAATTGGAAGCACAAGGTTTACTCATGCAAATTGGTGAGCTATAATTTCTAAAAACACCAGCTATAAAAAAATAATATCATGTAAAGGAATTGTATGCAGGCATATAGTCAGAAAACTAGTACACTTCATCACATGCCCAGTGTGTTAAATTTTTTGTTCATGTATGGATTTTCACTTTTCCAAAATCATTGCACATGTAGCTAGGAGTAATGTTTTTAGGTTCCTGCCTGTCTGTTTTTCATATGTTGTTTCTTATTTCTTCTTATTTTTTCATTCTAAGCAAAAATTACACTATATAAATTTTAAAGAATTTTGCATTTATTTTGCATTCGCATCGTAACTGAACTACAATTTTTTGGATTTATATTCTACATAACTGTATCTCACCATTTTTCATATTTTTCACTTTTATTTCAAAGACCTGTATATATCGTTATGTAGTAAGAACATAATTAAGATTATGCATTATACGCGATGTACTGATGTAAAAATATGTCAATAACATCGAATTATATGTGTGTATTACGTGTAACAATACCTGCGTTAGGCTAGACAGTTCCTACAATATTTATACATTTTGCAATACCTATCGCATTTTAGTAGCGGTCTACATACATATATCCAGATATGTGCGCCTTGTAAAGTTGCGTGTAGAACTTTTATGGAAAAAAGTTTCGGCTAAAATATCCATAAATATAAACCGTGGTACGAAAAGGCAGCTCATAAATACGCAAACATACGTTGTAAAATTTCCCAAAAAAGAGAGAACAACAAAATAAAATACGAGTTCAAAAACGACTAATAGAAATAAACGATAGTTTAACCAGGCCCGTATACGCACGTAACGGTAGCGCCCACATACCAAACCAAACCACAAATTATGGTTTGAATTATGATGATAAAGGAGTGCGCACCAGGGAAATATAACCGCATGCATGCTGATTTATATGTATTTATGTTCCCGTGTTCTATGGTTTTATTGTTTCTATATGTAGACGCACGGTTTTTGTTAAAAATACAACGGTGGATACATATGTATATATCTTCATTAAAGGTATTACAGGATGTTGAATATGCAATATGCAGAAGCCGTGTGTAGTCCTTTTCGTTAGGGTGGATTGCATACAGTTGTATTGGTCGTCCCAGATATGTATTTGCTCAACAAGGGATACAGGTTTAGGGCATTATATGAATTAATCTTAACGGTTCTGTAAGCCGGGATGAGTTTAAACTTCTGGTGTGTCATTGATCGCAGCGATTTATTTTACGTAGATTATGATGCTAGCTAATATGTTACTTTTGTTTTTTTTTGTCTAAATTAATAGATGTCACCATATACAAACAAAGAAAAGCAAAGCAGTGTTAGAAATACTACGCAAAAGTATTCAATAATCGTTTGAAGTGATTGCAAATCGCTTAATTTGCTATTACTGTCAGAGTTAGTGTCAGTAGTATCTTGACGCTTGTGCATTTGCTATGTGATGGGAATTTTCAAGTTCAAAGAGTCTCAAGGTAGGTAATCATGCTTTCGTTTCTTAAACCCGTTTCACAAATAAAAACATTCACATTCGCTCCTTTGTTGTTTTCAACGCAGTGAAGGTGTGTTAGATGCTAAATGTGGAATGTTTATGTAAGTACATACATATATGGTTTTGAAAAAGATCTTCACTAACTCACTCTCAAGATCTCTTTTTCTATTTATTATGAACAATTAGTTATGTCGCAAATTATGGGCGCTCTTGAATTATCAAAATTGTTTAATTATAAAACATTAATTGCTGGCCATTTTACATAGAAGAGAAATGTAGTATTCATATGTTCAAAGAGAGAATAACAGTGCTTTACACATCAATGTTGCTCCAATCTTCAAATACGAATGAATGACAAAGGAGAGTAACAGAAAAATAGATATTTTTACACATCTCATTAATTAGAGCGATAAAAGGATGGTAATGATTGCCAAACAAAAATTTTAGATAATAATCATATAATAAAATTAGAATTGCAAAATAATACTCCTAGTATGGATGTACGATTATGTTTATCTCAAAGCTTGTATATATTTTAAACAAAGTACCTTGTTGATTAACGCAAAGCGGTCCGACCCATTGACCTCCTATGCACTTTATCTTGCAGAAGCGACGTTCGCCCAATGGTCCTATCGCCCCGAAAAACTTTACCTCTCGCACTTGTTTATAGTCTCTGTGTACGCGTGCATCTCCTTCTTCTGTTTCTGTGCCGTTTAAGGCCGTTTGAGGTGGCGGACAGCTGTCGGAGAGTAGTTCTGAAAGAAATAAATCAGACTCATAGCAACTGAGATTTATATTAATGTTCGAAGAAAATGAAAAATTTTTAGTGACTAGAGATTAATTAAAAATGTAATTAAACGTCGTCGTAACGGTTTCGACGAGGGTAATATTTAAAATTTTAATAATATGTAGATAGATCGCGATGAGTTAATTTTTTTCGCTTGAGCTTTTAGCTTTTGATTTAAAGATTTTAACAAGGTGATTACAATTTGGATGGTTTATGACTGAAACGATTAAGCTGAGATCTGATTTCAAAGCAGTAAAATTTTGTTTTGTTCTTAACCATATAACCAATGATTTCAATATCTGAGATAAATACCATTGACATTTATGCAGGGGTGCCGCAAAGCTCTGTATTGGGACACACTTTATGGAATATCTTAATTAGAGTCGTGGTCGCCTACAAGAACGCGCCTACTACAGCTCTTCGGGTTACAACAAGGATCCCGCCTATAGACCTAATGACGTAGAAGAGAAATCGGATGTATGACCAAAAGGACGAGACAACTATAAAAAACGAAAGAGGCAAAACTCTACATACCTGGCATGAAAAATCGCAAGATCATACGGCCACAGGACAGTGGACTAAGAAACTAATTACTAACTTCAAAAGCTGGACTGAGTGTAAACACAAAAAAATTAACTACTACCTTACACAAGTCCTTATACGCCACGGGGTGTTTAGAAGGTATGCAAAGCGATTAGGTAAGGTGGCGGTAAAGATGTGAGTACTGTGGAGACCTGGACAACGTACGAGCGATAACGCCAAGAAATTTTGTCGAGACGATGCCGTAACGCAAATATCACTAGGACGCGTTACATACCATGATCTTGTTTATAATGAAAAGAAAGGAAGAGGAAAAACAGAAACTGCAGAGCACGTAGCAGTAGATAGTAAGCCTTGAGGGAGAACTACTGGGCTATTTCATGATGTAAATGTCCTGCAAGGTGGTTCTATGAAATGCGTTCTGAGGCCATATAGGATGGTTCTTAGTGGGTAGAACAGTTTAGTGTAACTCAAATGGAAGCCCCACACAAGCATGTCGCGTAGACAGAAAATCACATGGCGTCCATAAAGGATTTTGCGGCGACAAAGAATAGTGATACTAAAATATGTAAAATGTAATTGTGTCCGAAGATATGTAAAAGAAACAGAAATGTAGCTTTTACTCGATTAAAGACTTCACAGTTGAAACATAAACAAAGTATTTATATATTTATTTCATAGAACTCCGCAAAACGTATGTCTACAATTCTTAAATACTACTAGTAGTGAATAAACAGTGCGTACCAAATGTATGGAATCGGGCTTGTTACTTCAAAACGATTCAAGCTAAATCGATAAAAACTAATATGCTTGCTGTTTACAAAGCTTTCTATTATTTCCGCAGTTTCTTTTTTTTTTAACTGACAAGATCTGGAGTTGCACAGCCTACTTGACTTTTTTTGAATAGAAAGAGGGGTCAAATCGCATACCGCTGGAAAGATATTTTCAAGTAGAATTCAACAATATGCCACTTGTCATAACTATCTCGAAAAATAAGTTCGCTATTGTAAGTTAAAGATTGGGAGGAGGTATTAATTCGATAACTGAAGATCTAGTTAGCACGGGCAACAACAAATTGTTTTGTGGGGTTTAATGTAACATAAAATAGTTGAAACAATGTGTAAAGCTTATGTAGTTCAACCAGTGCAAAAATAATTTATAAAAGATGCTCAAACTTTTCGCCATTCACCTCGTGACAGTAATAAATTCGATTGAAAAATGCTTCCACTGAATTCAAAATAAACTCGCGAGGAATATTTGCGGGTTCTTCTTGAATTCGGTGTACTAAATCATTCAAGTTGTTTGGTTTATTAAGATAAATACGACTCTTCAGATAACCCCACAAGAAAAAATCAAGTGGGGTTAAGTCAGCTGATCGTTATGGCCATTCAATACATCCTCGACGTCCAATCCACCTTTCTGGAAAAATGTTGTTCAAATAAGCACGAACTTCGTGGCTATAACGCGGAGGGGCCCCATCATGCTGAAACCATAGCTTGTTGCTAATTATGTCAAGATCCTTTTCGTGGGGGTATAATCTAATTAGGTCAGGGATAATATTTTCTTGTAGTAATAGATATCTAGGCGCCGCAAGATTCCCTTCAATAAAAAACGGGC
>SMLS01066122.1:0-12360 GCA_004785975.1 Popillia japonica | reverse complement strand
TTCATTATCTACACAAAGAATATTGCATTTGGCGGTATAAAACTTTACAGGATATACGTATGCGTAGATACGTATTTTAAATTTTAATCTAACTTTAGAGCATATTATCCTGTAGTTAGAATCGCAATCAAATAAAAATTTATGCCATTACTCACGTAGAATCATTTTACAGCTACATACGCATATAAAATTAGTACTTTGTTATACAGTTATTAATGTAGTAGTTAATATGTACACAGTTGGCGGTTGAAACCTCCCTCAATGGGAATTCTTCTGATTATTTTACTATTTGTTACTAACTAGAAAAAAATAGGTAAATTATACTTATCTTGTGGGTAGTATGCTATTTTAAAATTAAATTATTGCAGTAAGAATGCTATTTCTCTAGCTTCATACTACAAGTGAATCATTATTATGCAACCGATATGATTTTGGATATAGGATATAGCTATACTCCACGGTAGACGCACATTACAATAGGAGAGAAAACTATAAAAGGCTTTGAATACGTTCTTCCGACATCTTTGATAACAGCGAATACATATGGATATCGTCCAGTACTGAGGAGAGATACTTACAAGGGAACACCGCATCGACGGGTGTCCCCCTCCGAATTCGATGAAACTTTACAGATCGAAAGAGTACATCAAAATAAAAGACACGTATTTTTTTATCGGCGTATGCGCACGGTTTTGGGGTATAACCTCCTCCAAAGTTTGGACGATTTATCAATTTTTGCAAATATTTCCTAAACTATACCAGATATTAAATTTTCTTCTTAACATAATTTGTAGCATATTGCATCGCCCTAAGGATGGCGTCGTCCGTATTCACAAAAAGTTAATAACGGGGGACGGGGTACCCCATACCCCCCATTTTTTCTTTAATTGCATTACAGTATGTCATGTATTTAATCATTTATAAGCATTATAATATTTTTCTAATTCTGTTTCCGAAATTTTATAATCTTTATAAACACATTAGTTATACATATTTATATTAACTTGAAACGATGCAAATAACATGTTCAACACATTTGCTATATTTACGACCGCCATTGTGCCAAACTATAGGTACTGACCTACACTGAATGAAAAACGACTTCTAATGTTCTCATTTGAAATACTCGTCTTATATACCTACGTATTTCCTAAATGCAGACGTGACCACTTAAATGTTCGTGGTTAATTATGTACTATGCATTCGGGGTTTTATTTTTATGCGTAACATTTATAATGCAAATTACCAATTATATCTGAAGTGACTGAATAATTAATAAAACTCACGTATGTGTAGGTAATTCCATATCAAATTCATGACAATATACGTACATATATTTATTTTGAGCTATTATTACTCTTATTAATTTTCTAAATTTATTATACATCAGCGTTTTCTATGTAAAAGCGATCTTTTTTTGATGAATAATGAAAAAATTAATTATTAAAAAATGGGAGGTATGGGGTACCCCGTCCCCCGTTATTCGCTTTTTGTGAAGATATCTACCTTGGGACTATGTGTTATTCTAGAAATTATGTTAAGGAAAGAAAATTATATCTGTTATAGTTTTCTGTTATACTTCATTTGATTTATATCAATAGACAACTTTATTAATTTTGAAGCTTTATTATTATTTTTCTATTTTTACAATTATTAATTGTCTAAACTTGTTATACATCATCGTATTCTATGTAAAAGCGGCCTTCTTTTGATGAATAAGAAAAAGACAAATGTTAAAAAAAATGGGGGTATGGGGTACGCCGTCCCCCGTTATTAACTTTTTGCGAATACGGACGACGCCACCCTTAGGGACGTGCAATATGCTGCAAATTATGTTAAAAAGAAAATTTAATATCTGTTATAGTTTAGGAAATATTTGCAAAAATTGAAAAATCGTCCAAACTTTGGAGGGGGTTGTACCCCAAAATCGTGCGGATACGCCGATACAAAGAAATACGAGTCTCTTATTTTGAGGTACTCTTTCGATCTGTAAAGTTTCATCAAAATCGGAGGGAGACACCCGTCGGTGAAAATTGCGCGGAAGACGGTAGTAGAACAAATGTCAATTTATTATTTGCAAATATGTTGCGAATAGAAATTATGTTTGCAAAAACTGGATGTCACGTCAATACACATAATTGGGAAACACTGTGTTCATTTAATTACCATCAATCTACTTGCCCATCTGATTCAATATAGAAGAGTTTTACGTTCTCACTGTGTGGGCTATTAATACATAAAAGTAAACATTTCTTCTGACTTGTGTTGACTGTGACACAATAGTTAAGTGCCAAACAAAACACAAAGGCAGCATTTATAATAACAATTCTTTCGCTGCAGAACATATTTTATTTTATAACTGCTATCCTACTTATAGTACGAAACTAGTATTTACATAAAATAATTATAACAGGCTATAGTCAGAAAATTACGGTTCACTGCTGCATACTAATTGTGTTGAATTGCAGTAGTTCATTCTTTTATTGACCAACGAGTGGAGAAGCAAAATTTCGTTGCGCCAATCCTTGCGCATCCTCCATTGTAGAATGGCAATAATTTATACATTTAAACTTAAACATTTTGGGATGACAAACTTAGAGTCTCAGTCCTAACTAATTCCCTGTTTTTTAAATCAGTGTTTGCAATTATCTAAATACCTCCAGTACTTTGTGCAGAGGTAACAAAAAATGTTGTAAAGTACATGAATGTAATTTAACATAGTCGCAGTCATCCTCTGTTTTTAATAATCCGCCATGTAAGAAACACCGCATAGCATGCTGAATTAGCCAACTAAAGCAGCTCGTTTTCGAAAGTGAACAAGTCTATCCTTTTCAACTTTAGAGTTAGAGACGGCATTACGTGTATTAAACTGTGGTCTACAATACAATTTAATCAGTTCTTGTCAAAACGTAACAAATCCTATTTATACGCAAACAGAAACTCTGTGGTCCACTATCAAAACGCAACAGATCCACAATGTGTTGTTTTTAAAGCGAAAAAGTCCAGTTTGACACTTTTGAAACTGTTAACTTTGCGATTAGCACCTGTACAAGTGGTGTATTAAGATTTAGTTCTTGATTTTGTCTTCAGACGATGTCACTGTGGCAGAGAATAATGTGTAGTCATTGAATCAAATACCAACTCCAAACATTAAATAATGCAGACGCGAAGCAGACTTTGCCACGTAAATTAAAAGTTCCCAAAGTCAAAGCAAGGTAATTTCATTTAAGTATTAAAGAGAAAGACGAGGGCGCCGTTTTTTTGCTTGTTTGACTCAACAGGTTCAAAATTTGCCTAAACTTCCAAATCAAGAAACCTTTTACTCGTCAAATAGTTTTCTACTCTTTCTGCATTGTGGACATAAATTCTCAAAATCCAGTATTTTATGTATGGAACATACACATTATCCACCCTTTAATGTGGTGGTTGTGCAATGAAGCCCCAGATAACGTCGTTCTAATTGAAATAACTTTTCCAATACGAGGGCATTCTTACTTCCCCGCAGACAGGATTTTTGGGTGAGTGGAATGAGAGCTACATAGGAAAGAGAAAATCCTTCATCGTAAATATTATGACAAGCTTTACAAAAACTTTGGAATAGTACGTGTTCTGGAAAAAGGACCGGATTGTTTATGATTTATAAGGTTTGCTATCAGTAGTAAATAAATTTCGAAGAATTAGCGAACAAAAAAAAATTATTAGAAAGAAGATTATTAATAAATACGAAACTGTATAAATAAACTATGAGGTCTTCTACCGTAACAACAATCCATCAAAACCGTATAAAACATTATTGAAACGAGGAAAAGGTTTAAATCATGTTACCTAGCAGAAGTTGCAGATGTGCATGGAATCAGTCAGGAAGAAGGAAAATCAGTTAACAACCTCCTCAAAGCAGCTTGTGGCGATTAAAGCTGCATCAACTGAATCGGTAGAGACTCTGCACGATTGGGATTGTATGGAAGAAGAAACTGAACTCAAAACTTAGGACGTGTAGAAATTAACTAGTTTTTGTTTTCAGGTTTTACTATATGTATATGTTGAGTTGGTTTTCGTTAATGTTAAGTTTCTTTTGTAATGCATACTACCAAAAATAAACTATTTTGTACCTTTTCTTCTAAATTGCTGTTTTCTCCTGATAATTCACTGTTAGCAATTAAAAGATTTTTTTATAAGGCAACAAGTCCATCTTTCATTGACAAAGTGCAACCAACGTAGAATTTTCTTCCTTAAATAAGCATTTGTGATTTACAAAACTTCGTATAAACAATCCACATTCTGAACGTAACTTATAAAAAATTAGAAACCAAGATGTGATGGCGTTTCTGCAAAAACATATAATACCACTTATCTCAAAAACGTAAATTTGTACATGTAGACTTTTGAAAACGAGTTCCTCACTTGTACTGTACTATAACTGTTGGTATTATCAGACAAATTATCTCTATCTAAATACAATTGTTACACCTACGTTTAGAATTACTTTCATAACGAGATCTCGGATTATAAATTCCTTTTAGCGACAACCTCATATCACTCAATACAATATGCATTTTTATATTTAAATATGTAGAATTCTAAAAGAAATTTATGGAACGTTTCGTAGCGAGGGGCATAAGATAAACTGCGGTATTCTGGAAAGCCACTATCTCTGTCTACCATAAACACGCCCGGTATTTTGTTTTAATATGAATGGGGTAACATACATCCCTGAAAGTTGTATCTTTTTTATAAGTAGAGTCCGTTACTTAAAGGCACGCATATTTTTCCTTCCAAGTCCTTCTTGTTTGGTTTTCTACAAGATACAATGTTAGTAGAGAACGAGAGCGGAAATTATATTTCATTGTGCCTGTCGTCCCTAGAATATATTAAATTAATCTTTAAAAAGAAATTATGTAAAATGTATTTTATTAAAAATATTCTACATATACATAATTATATAAAAAGAAGAATGTGTGTGCCTGTGTGTTTTAGCAATTTTTATTTTACAAATATACCATACAAAAAAAATGCTTGATGCTATTTCAGCTTTACAAAATATTTGCTTACTTTTTGAACGCGACAGTTGTATAGGATTTTTTCTATCTACATACACTGCTGAAAATAATTGACGCGCACACCCTGTATAATCTGAACGCTTGAAGATAAATCGATAAAATTTGCAAAGCATCAAGGTTTCCTACAGACAAGTCTATGCAGCGAGTTTCTTCTTTTGCTATCGCGGTATTTTCTACTGAGGGGCTACGATAGCTTGAAAATGCCGTCACCATGGAGGCTGACGGCGGGTGAGCGAAACCGATCATTTTTAGTGCGGTGGACGTATGTACACGTTTGCTGCGTGTACAACAAACGATGACGGGTCGCCGATAAGCAGATGAGTTGCTACGGCCAGCTGTGCTTCTTTATTTTCGGCGGCGCCCACGTTTGCTGTACATACAGGACAATACTCAACCGCACGTCGCACGTTTATTGCTTGGTGGAAGGGCACCGTATAGGAATGCTTCCATGGCCAGTTCGTGCTTTGGATCTGAATCCGATCGAACATCTCTGGGATATGATCGGTCGGCGCTCTCCGCATGAGGGTAACTTAGTAGTTTAGTACTACTTTTATACCAAATTTCATTGTGCTAGAACCACGCGTTCAGATTATATCGTGTGTGCTCGCCAATTATTTCTAGTAGTGCATGGTAAAACCTGATTACGACTAATTGATGAGCACTCTACAACCGAAAATGTTCTTATTTCTGATTTTCTAAATTTTGAGACTTTGTAGTTCGAAATTTTGCACCTACTTCCATTATACTTATCCTCAATCTGGTCGTAGCATTTCAAACCGAACCACTTACCAGTTTAATATTTGAATTCAATCACAGGAGAGCTAAATAAAGAGTGAACAGGAGCTCAAAAAATCTAACACAACCTTTATTGTTGGTATAATAGTACTAAGCAAGACACGGTAGTCGTAAATGTCTCTTTTAAAATACTCTGTCACTATTTTACATCTACACGGTGTGGAGGTGCCTCTAAAAACTGGTGTTATATTTCTTCCCTCTTCATCGTAGTTGATACGTTAAGTTACTGTAATATTCTGGTAGTCGGGGGGGGACAAAATTGAAAATGGCCCACCAGAATATAGGGTGATTTGTTGCCGGTCATGTTGACGCTGCCGATATTTGGTCATTTAGCGATGCCATACTGTAGACACAGCTGATTGAGTAAATAGTTTTGTTAAATATTTTTCTATTATCTTATTGTGCTTCTACTGTGTTTAAACAATAAAATCAAGTTTTTGCTTGTAAAAACGGAGCTGCAGCCTAGTACAAGTGGACTATCAATGTAGCCACGGAGAAAACGTGCTTCTTTGGAACGCGGACATTTGTCTGTACAGGAGAAGGAATCTACATGGAACATGTACAAGAAAATTGGTACAAATTCCACAATGAAGAAAACACAGATAAGACTGCAACTTTCAAACTCTTAGGTAACATACATAATTAGTCATAAATATGTGTATCTTTATATTTAACTATAATAGTAGGTGTTTCTAGGGCAAATCTTTACCGTATTATTGGTGAAACTACTACCATTAAAACGAGTTGGAAGAAAATCGCCGCTATCTACATTCGACGATATTATTAATTACGTGATAAGAAGAATCATACATGGCTTTTTTACGACAGAGAACTTCCTACGTTAATCAAAATCAAAGAAAATAAAGCAAGATCAAAATATATCACCAATAAGTTGTTCAACCTTATATGAATTAATGAAGATGTTTAATTAGAAGCAGTAAGTTTGAGTATTTATTATTTAAGTGTTTTGTGTAATGCAGAATGCAAAATGACAGACTGATAGCTACTTCACAACAAATTCAAATGCGTTTTAGGTAGAGGTCTAATTTGAAAATAGTTTTGATAAAATTTTAACAAATATAGAACTAACACGTTTCAATCTTTGCTGCTCGCACGTTGCAAATACAATGACAATAATAGAATACATATTAAATTTATCGTGAACTGCGTTTTTTTTTAAGTATTGTACACGTGATTTAGTTAAATATCGAAGTGCACATAACAAATTCCTCGATTTCATTGTAATTATTCATTTAAATTTACCGCCAAAATAACTGTCACTTTAATTTGCCTAATGTGATGCGGATTTAAACAATTTGTCTCTTATTAAAAACAAAGTATAGTAGCAAAATATAACATATGGCACATCATGGCACAGCTAAGGCTTTGAAATCTTCACAATACTATAATGAATTCAAACAAAAGATCTATTTTAAAGAATAAATCTCATTTATGCAAGTATATTATCCTACATTCAAACTTAGAGTTTTGAATTTTTTGAATTAGTTTGACGTAAAACTTATCATTATTTAGTACATTATTAACATCAGCAAAGGCTTGTACTATCGGAAAGCGTTTGTATAAGTTTCCAAAAAAATGAAATATTGTATAGGTATAATAATTCATGTATCAAATGATTGATTACCTATTCATTATTCAGTAATTATCGAAGGATTTGTATTCCTATATTACGTAGGAGTACTTAGCCCAGCCACTTCAGTCGCCACAATAAATTGCACATAAATAAAAAGTTTAATTATAACAAAAGTATAGAATCTGAAATATTTATACAGCAGAAATTCAACTGCATAACTTTTAAGCGTTTGCTCGCACGATACGATATATGTACTAATGAGAAACTGAAGAGTACTAGAACGCGAACAAGCTAATAAGCTTGCCCAAACGTTTGCTATTTCACGCAAATAGCAGCGCTGCATAATTTGAATTGCCGAGAAGAATTCTCCGCAGTTTAAGATTAATAACAGCGTGTTATTAAGTACTCGCAAAAATCTATATTTAAATCGGTGCCTTTAACGGAGGTGATAATGTTGGCTGTTGTAAACCAAGTTGTTACGAAGAGAAATGATAAAATGTTTAAATCTAAGTAGTGCATTGCTAGTTTGTTTTTAATCTTTATACAATATATTTGAGTCTATTTGCCCCGTACGCCGCAATATGTTTGTCAACTAGATAATCTGTTTCAATTTTGTTGGTTTGCCAGAAAAATGAAAAATTTTTCGTACTGAGTATGGCAGATAAATAAATTAGGACCTAGTTTTTGTAAAACAATAAATATATGCCACACACTCAATGATTGTATTTTCTTCTTGAAATGTATTTTAAGTGAAATATATTCAAATTTGTAGTTGTGCGATAGCATTCTCGGTAGACACAATACTCTGCATATTTACCTATGCTAATGATTTAGCTAACAATCTTCAAGTCCAGAGGCATTCGAACAACATGTATACGCCATAGCACGTTTACTATGTCATTAGATTAATATGTTCTTGCTATTAATTTTGATTGATACTGACATCCGCTATATTGCGTAGATTCTAACTCCTCCAGGCACTAAATTACGTAGTACATTCTCAATTGGGAACTAAACAGAATGTTAAACTTTTATAATGTTCTTCACTCTGTCTTGTTTGGCGGGATCAACATGATTCTACTTACTCTAATAACGGACAAGTATTTTAATCTAAGAGCCTTATTCAAAAAAAAGTTTTGAGCACAAAATTTTATCGAAATGATTGGAAAAGTACAAAATTCTTGCGATTTTGCAAGGTATACGATGACTAGCAAGTTGGATAGGACGCTGCAAAACAAAACATGGAAAAACATTTAGGCACATCTAGAAATCATGCCAGGCATGTGTGCTCAAGTATCAGTCAATCCAACTAACTATTTACAGTATGGCTTTAGCACAATTACTCGCTCCCTTGATACTGTGCCCATCACAGGCGACTTTTCATTTTGAAGTGGGTGTCCATGCTCAAATCTATAGTAGCTTAAGTACTGTCTTGTTATCTTTTTTCACTATTATCACTTACTAACTTACTCGCCTCATAAATAATTGCTTTTATTTTTATCAGCAGACAAACGTCATGAAACAAAGTGGTCAATTCGGTAGCAAAAGTGTTGCAAATTTTCAATATCTTATATATCTAAAATAGGTAGAAATCTACTGCAGATGATGCGATGAAAGGGGAAGAATGAAATGAAAAACGAGAAAAACATTTTTAGACAATTATGTATACACACATTAGAGACAATAATGTTATAAGTGAATATACCTACATATATTACACTGTAACCAAAAATGTGGTTTGACGCACAGAATGCCGTGAATTCCAGTCATATGTGAGTAGAGACGTATGAGTTGGAACAGTGAGAATGATTTTGCATAATTTAATTATTTCGGGAATCAATCCGACAAATTCGAGATTTACGTTCAAACATTCGATGACGTCCATTAGGCATATATGGGCTTAGCCATTCTTCGTTATCATTGTATCCAATACATACGTATTTCTGTGGAGGTTTAAGCAAACCACGTCGAATTGGCGATTGTTACAATCCGTATTATAAAAACAGGTGACAAAGGCTACATCTTCCGTGTCTTTTTTAATTACGAAGTTTTGGACCATATTTAAAAATTCTATCGTACTTGATTGAAAGCAGTCATACAGGACACTGTTACATCTATTACTTCATAAAACAATTTTTCATAATATTTTTAAGCAGTAGAAAATACATGTGGAGGGTCGGCGTCGTCACTATCAATATTGCGAGGAGCTTTATGTAGTCGAGGAATCGCAGGAAGTTCTAATTCTAATTTGCTTTCTTCTGTCTGAACTTGATGCCATAAATCACTAAAGCCTTATGATGAAGAAATGAATGATAGGATAGAAAGAGCAGTAAAGCTATATTATTCCCTGAACCATACGTTCACAAGGAAAAGAGAATTTACAAGAAGAACAAAGTTAATGTATAAAACCAATTTTAGCCCAATTTTGTTATACGGAAGCGAAAGCTGGGTATTAAATAAACAAACACAAAGTAAATTGCAAGCAGCTGAAATGATATAAATACGAGGTGTAAAAGTTATCACAAAAATGGACAGACTCAGAAACTGCGATGTTGGAGAAGAGCTGCAAGCAGAACCAGTGCTAAAAACCGTGGGAAGACGGCAACTCGGGTGGTTTGGTCACATGGCTCTCTTTCGTATATTTGTTGTCCAGTCAAAGCATTGTCCGCGAAGATTTTTTATATCAGGATTGTATCCAAGGGAACAGTCTTTGGTATTGCTATAAACATTTTGAGATGTAGTATCGCCAGTTTACTAAAACCCGAAAAATTCTTCACTTCCTTAAAAATCGTCCTGTATAAATTTTAATGAGAAACAAACTTGCTCCAACCGAGTGATGTCTGCCGTTTCATCAAGTACTAAACTGAAGTATTTTGCAGCCTTAACTTCAGTCATGAGTTTTGTAAAACGGCATCTGCCTGAAGTTTTAAGATTTCTTCAATTGTATTACGGTGGTGCAATTTATAACTGCATTGTTTCATCCAAGCATCTAGCTCAGCTTTTTTGAACATGCTACATGGTTGTTGGTTATCTTGATATTGATGATATAATGAAGACAACATAAAAAAGCCAGGGGAATGAAAGGTACATCAGGTATGTCAAGATATGGCGTTGGAAAGAGTTGAGAGTAAAATCTTCTAAAACTTCTGTAGCACCAATTATTTTAAGACGATACTTTAGGAATTTGTATTTGGAGGAGCAAAAAGAACGGGGGAGAGGGGGGGGGGGTATAACGAGAACCAGCAATGTCATAAATACATCGCCTCTAAATCTGCTTGTATTAGTAACAACATTAAAGTTAATATTATAGGTAGGGCCAGTTCCATAAAGATAGATATAAATACTAGATATTGTGACAAATAGATAGACAAATAGATGTGCTGGTTTAGCAAATGACTAGAAATGGTTGTTTTACATTAGACGGAATGTAGCGGTGGTGGCTATTAAATAGTATACTCAAGCTTGTTTGCTCATGAACTCTTATGCAACTTCTGCTTTAGGTTTATCAATTGCAAGAATGCTGTAACGTAACGCATTTGACTATAACAATCTAATAAATACTTACGTATGTGTTGAATGCTATAGAAATGTCCCCAAAAATATAAAGTAAATGGTTTATATTAGAAACAATGAGTTTTCAATTAACTTGTGTTAGACTTATTTATCTTACTTTTTTATTAACATAAACAGCAAAATTTAAATTCATCACTGCCTGCATTTTTGCGGTGCCTTTTCGCAAAAATGATCGATTGGTTTTTCTGACCCAACTGAGTTTTTCTACAATGCATATTTACCGTAAAAATACCACGGCTACTGCTTACATTTTACCCAATCAATAAGTACATTTCCGCGTAAAGAAAACTCTCAAACTAATTGGAGCTGGAGAAAATTTAATAAATCTGTTCAATATCTGGTAAAAACACATGTGCTTTATAGATGTAGTTAGAGTCTTGCTTTCGTAATTCATGTATGCACTTTCCATCCAAACACTACTAAAATAAACAAAGAACGCCAAACAATCGAAATAAGTATATAATATTCCCACATTCAAGGTTGAAGTGTTCGGGAAATTTTAATCAGAATTTTTATGATCGCGGTATTGTAGGACCATGTTTGTTGTACTGGTATTGGTTAGGTATAGGTATACATATATTCATAACATCACCTAGTAGGTTATCAGCTTTTTGAACTTAATATAACGTAATTCAGAATGTTCACTGCTCTGTTAATTAATCTCTATTTTATCTCTTAACTGGCAAAACTAAAACATAATAATGGTATCGAAGGTTAAATGGTATTCGAAGGGGTCCATAAGTATTCATTATAAAGACGTCCGAGTTTTTAAGGCATTATAGTAGTGTAAAGATAGAACAGACGTTGTGCTTTATTTTTTATTTATTGTATTGTAGATACAAAGAATTTATACATATTACATTTTTTTATTATGACGAGGTCAAAACTTGGAAGACCTGTTATAATAATGCTCTTATACACACAGGCAATAGAGTTTGTTAATTAATGGTACAAAAGATAATAGAATAGTAAAGATTGATAATGTTGTATTGGCTACATATGAAAGCTGTAATTAATATGTATTTTAGTTCATCATGGCTTAAAATGGAGTGGAAATGCCTAACTGTTAATGTCAAAGGCGCTTTCAACCCAAGAAACATTATTGAAGCTTATATGTGCAAAATTTCCTACGTTTATCCTTCCTTTATTTTTATTAGTTTACTTCCTTCAAAGAACTAACAAACTTCTATGTTACCTTTTCTACGCTTAGCAGTTCTAGCTACAATCGATTAGGTAAGCGTTCTCCAATACGACACCGGACGCAGTTTACGCTTCTTTTAAAAACATTCTAGTTTCATCCGACAATAATACACATTTCTACGGGTCTACTGTACACTGCCG
>SMLS01066121.1:0-31140 GCA_004785975.1 Popillia japonica | reverse complement strand
GATAGCCTTGCAGCTGGATATCAAGTGTGCCGGATTTTTATCCACCGTCTTGTAAAATCTGCAGTCGCTCTTGTGTTTCAAACCTATCCTTGTCATGTTGTTGAATGTGGCAGAGTCCTGCGAGAAAGCCCATAAGGGAAAGTATTTTGTTCCTACTTCGTTCTAGCATTGTTTTTGCGTTTTGCTTATTGAAGTTGGTAAGGAACACCTCGGTGTGTCTCAGACCAGGAAGATTTCTCCAGAAGAATGCTAAGAGCTTTTCCTATTGCACAGAATGGTTCCGCTCCCACAACCGAGTACCTCTGTATTCTCTGCCTGCGTTGTTTAGCAATAGCATTGATATCTGCTTGGAAGATGCTGGGATAAGTTCCCATGGGTTTTGAGTCTTCGGACTAAAATAATTCACCCAGTTGAGTAGTATTCCTTCGGGAGAAATCATTAAGAACACAGTATTTCTTATGATGAAATAATATTCTATTAATTAAAACCTGCACTGGTAGTTTGACAAGCAATGCAGTTTTGGAAGTGACTGTAATTTGAAGATAAAGAAAAAATATGAGTTATTTAAGCATCCGTAGTTTAAATTAGTAAGTATGTACCGGTAAATATTCTAGCGTTGTTCGATTTTATCTCAAAATGTTTACTCGTTGCATGTAGAAACCGTTGTATTTATATGCGGTATAGGAGCTTGCAGTTGAGTAAACTGTAAACACAAAGTTTGTGAAAAACTTCATTAGTCGCTTACCTGAATCTTGGCAAAGTTTGTGAAAGCACCGTATATTAGAAACATAACTAACTTCAGGTAGCAGCTGTTTGCAATCAACTGAATGAGGAAACTGAACACTTAAGATTCTACGAATATTAGTTTGTAATCTTTGTTTTATTGATGTTATAGCGCCGCTCATGCCATTTTTTTTTTAGCACTGTTGATTCGATTCTTATATTTTGATGCATATCTAGATATATGTACATAATGTAAGGTCCGTAGTTAAATTGTCTTAAGGAACCATCATTATGATTTGCTGTTGAAATATGCTGAAATAATGGACAGTGCAGCATTATAAAACTTAAAAAATGGAAACATTGTTATTGTTCTTGGATAATGCTGTCTTATATATACACACTGTATTATACATTTTGATAGAATTAGAATTTGAGTTGAGAGAGATGTTGCACTGCGACTACAAGATCTATTGTATGTATTGTATGTGTTCCCCAAGGTGGCAGTGCCCTGTGAGAAATTCTTATTTGCTAATAAATTAGCTTTCTCGTTGCCACTGATTCCAGTGTGTCCTAGTACCCAGAACTCTGTAACTCTGTTCTCTCCGCCTAGATTGTTTAGGTTTCCTAAGCATTCCAAGTCTAATTTCGATCCGATGGGGATAGAACTCAGCGCCATTATGGGTGTTTGGCTGTCGGAGAAAATTGCAATGCTTTGCTTCCGATAGTTCCTATCAAGATTCAGTTGAGCACATTTTCCAATAGCACTGATCTCGCCTGGAAGACACTAGGATAAGTTCCCATTGACGCTGATTTGATTCCTGGCCCGAATACTCCTGCACCTGTTCCCTTGTCATTCTTGGAACCGTCTGTATACCAGCATAGTACAACTCTGTTTTTTTTTTCTGCCTAGATTGTCAGTTTCTCTAAGCATTGCCAAACTAATTTTTATCTGATGGTGTTAGAACCCAGCGCCATTATGGCTCTGGGTTCTAACACTGATAAACACTGAAGTTGTTTTGCTGTTATTAAATATGACATCGTGAGCCACCTGAAATTTTTCTGGAATCGACATGAAAACCACTGGTATTGGTATGGATTTTTATTTTTCTTAAACGGTGTTCCAGCCTCTTCAAGTCGTCGGAAAAGTAGGATGTTTCGAGTTTTGCAGAATAGCCATCTATAGCGGCGATGATCTCATCATTTGAGGCAAATATTTTTCCTGAAAGCGATTTTTTCAGGTTCGGAAATAGCAAAGAGTCGCTCTGCGATAGTTTCGGTCAACATGCAGAATGAGAGAATAATTCGTAGTGCAACTCATTCATGGGACCCCACGATGCTTGATGAATGAGCCGAAGCATTGTCGTGGTGGAAAACAACTTTTTCCCGTTGCAAATGAAGCCGTTTTTCCATCAATACGGCATCGAATCGGCTCAATAAATCTCTGCAGCATTGTCGTGAAATCGTCGTTCCCTTCTGCAGATAGTCGATGTGTATCACACCGTGGGAATCCCAAAAAATAATTGCCATAACATTTTCGGTCGATGGAACTGTCTTTGCTTTGGTCTCCTGTATATAGTAGTGGATCCACTGTTACGAATCACATGAAGAAATCTCTTGGATTGCGTTGAATCCTCACGTAATTTAACTGAAAGTAGGTGCAACAAAAATGATAAAACAAACTAGGTAGAAATATTCAACTAAAGAAAGAAAGATATATTTTTAGAATGTATAAACTAACTTCTTCCTATTTTATTGTATTTTCGCTATGAGTGTATAAAGATTTGAGATCACAATGCCATTTCATTGCAATTATAATAGTAGGGTGTTATTATTTCAGCGTGCTGTTATGGTGGCAATTACAGTTTGTTCTAATGCCCTACACGGAAAGAGAAAATGCCATTAGGGATTAAATGTACAATGAAATTATTACAATCCGGCCATTATAATTTCGGCAAGATATCTCGTTTTCTTCAGTACATATTCGGTGTAAGGCTGTTCCAGAAAATACAATTTGGTAGCCCACGGGAAGCCATCGTTTTAATTGTAGCTGTTATGAATAGATTATACTAAATAAAACGCTATACCGCTCGTTAATGTCTATAGAGAGAAGATTTAGCAAGCTCCATTATATTCGGCGGCCAAAATTTAGTTTTCAATTTAGTTATGTAATGAGGAATGCAATTTGTATTGTGTCTATATGCATAAGCATTGCTGCAGTAACACTGTATCAGCATTAAGGGATTGTAACCATAATGAGGTTATAGATTAATAGAAGGTAACATGCTATCTGCATAAAGCTCCACACAAGATGCATTGTAATTTCAGAACTTCAATAATTATGTAGCTTGAAGGAAATTGTAACGCTGGAGGAGTTCCTTGCAAGTAGTTTTATGGGCATAGAATGTTATATCACTTGCACTTAAGATGAAAATCTTTAATTAATCTTTAGGAGTTATTTTCTACATCTATCATGGTATTAGAATAAAACACAAGAAGCTAATATAAACTTTATGTAATGGTTTATTTTATATTATTTATTTTATTTTATATTAAAAAGGCAATTAAAATTTGCTCCAATTGATTAAATGCTCACATACATAAATATGTGAACTGTATGTAGAGTATAGCAAACTGAATATATAAAAGGGTTTTACGATAAATAAAATAAATTGAACAAGTTTTCGAGTAGAATTGTTTGCACTTAACAAAATTAAAATTATATAGAAAAGAATTGATTGATTCAAAATATAATAGTTACAACATTTTTATTAAAACCGCGTTTCTTTTTCTTTTTAAGGTTCATTACGAATGTTGTCATAATCCGTTACATTGCCATCCGTTACATTGCCTGCTACCAAATAATTTCAGATATGCATGGCTACATATTTGACTATTTATTTATTTTTTATTATTTTACAGCTAATGTATGTTAATTTATTCTATCTAAGTTTTACACAAAAACAACTATAAATGTATTTTGAAGTAGATTAATTTAAGCAGTCTACATTTTTATTGACCACGTAAAATTAAATCAACACAAAGGTTATACTCAACAAGCATACAAACGCATAATACCCGTATGTATTATCTATACTTCCAGTTCATATAAACCGTTTTTTATTTTTATGTAAATTGCACTAATGAATATTAATCTTCAGTATAAATTTGTACTAGAATGAGGATTATATAGGCTGCTTTGAAAATGTTGGCCTTGCTATTCATAGCCGTGTTGTTCTCATTAGAATAAACAAGTTTATATAGCTAAAGCATAGTTAAACGATGTTTAGTTAAAGAGTAGTGTACTAAAATTAAATAGGAGAATACTGTTTATGTAAATCAAATTCCACTATCTAGTTTTGTATATAAAAGTGCGCCTTAGGTTACTTACACATTGAAGCATCTTCATATACTACTTAACATCTTTACAGTTATCTTCAATTTTTTGTTAAGGTTGTTTGCTTCTGTCCGCTAAAACAAGACGTACATACATACATACATACATACATACATACATACATACATACGTATGCCAGGTTAACCTGTTTAAAGTAGGTAGTACTTTTATTCATTCAACGAAAATCTACTTGTGATACCTGATGTTTAAAATCTATAGATATACAGAGTCTGTCACAATGTGATTCAGTTGAAGAAAAATGCATTTACTTTTTTTTCTATTTATTTAATAATTACTCCTGGCTAATCGATTTTACATAATAGTAATATATCTCTCAAAATAACTAATAAGTTTATATCATTTAGCTACACTGCTCCTAATTCTAAATGGATATGTATATATATTTTATTTACATGAAGTACCTACACATATTTGAAATAAAAGGAAAGACTATGAAAAATGGAAAGATATGTATTAGTTTATTAAATTTAAATCCAAAACATTTTGCCCAAATTCCTTCTCAGACACGAGAAAAAAAGTGTTAAAGTTTGTCGCATATATTGAGAATCCCACTCTGTGTACCGGACATGTAATTACAATTTGAAATTTTCTCTGAAAACACTGGGTAGACATTTTGAATTCGTAATAGTTGAACAATATTTATACACATATAATTGTTACACACACATTGTTATACATATAATTGTTATATATGTATAATCGTTGTGTTCATTGTTAATTATTAGACTGGTTGATATTTGAAAGACTATATATGTATAAGTACTATACAGTCAAATGGCCATTACTTACAACATGAGTATATAGAACTAGATTTTTCGATTAGAAGAGCTTAGAATGCATCATAAGACTTATTCTTATACCCTATTAAACGTAGGGGGTATTAGCAAATACATTGAAATATATGTTGGTATTATATTTGCTATTAGTTTCGAATTGAAGAGTCATTGACCCAGGTTTCGGTTCGATTATATTATAAGATGATTAAATTTTTTAAATATCAACCGTATTAAGTTCATAATTAAACTCATTAGAAATTTAAACAGTTTTCTCAGTCAGCTCTGTTGATTCAGAATAAAGTATAAAATTAATAAAATATGGTGGGTAGTTAAATCGCCTAGAGCATTGGTTACTTAAATGTGCTAATTATGGCGGTTCATAGCATCAGATATTTAATAGAGGGTACGTTTTTAAGTACGATTGTTTTTGCTTAGCATGCAGTTTAGTAGAAATGTTTTACAATCCACGTTTATGCATACTTCGCTAATTTCTGTCAGCTCACCCTGAGCCATACCTGAACTTCAATATAATTGTGCTTCCCCTCTAGTGAGCTTCAATTACTAATCTATACAATATATTGATTTACTATTGCAATAATAAAAAAATAACATGTATTGAGATAAAGTTGGTTTCTATACTTATACTGAAGGTTAGTTACAGAACATGAAACGGAATCGCCCAAAAAGAAGCATGGACAAATTAGACTCTATTAATGAGCGTATATGTTATAAAAAATCTGGTGCAAAAGCAGGTTGTGCGTAAGAATGAAAGCTGTATCTCTTCACATAATTTATTTAAGGAATCTCGATTACTAAGCAGCGAACGCTGAGAAAATATTTAACCATTTTTGGAACTGCTCCTAAACACGTCACCAACGGCGTCAGATCATATATCACTAACTCATTATATTAGAAGCCAATGTTTGCATTAGGCATAAGATATAATGCCAATCAACTAATTTGTTTATGTATACAGGTTATTAGCATTCTTAATTGCATTCCATTGTATTTTACTGTCTCCTTAATGCAAAATTGAAAAAAGAAAGCGCTACTCATCATCGTGTTGTGAATATTTATAAACTTCCTTGTATAAACAGTTTTTACACTCGCATACTCCTTTCCATGTTAGCCGTAGAGATTTTAATTGCGGGTTTAATTTATTATGGATGCATACAGTTCATTTTGTTTATTTACATTTTAATTATTTACCTAGTGCGATGAAACGAATACGGTATTTGGAGTTGTAAACTTTATAGTTACAGTACGTTACAAACGTGAATAATTTTCGAATATAATAAAAAAAAAATTACAATGAATAACAAAATTTATGTTTAGATCCTCTTTCTTCTATTGCCTTTTTTTAAAAACGTTTCCCTATAATCTTCTACAAGTGATGTATACGTTACTGACAGTACTTCAAACTAACGGAACACTACAATTGGGTATTCACCAAATCAACTTTCTACGGTTGATTTCCGATTTTAAGATGTTTTCAAACAGTTTCAATTTTACTATATTTTGCACGATCACATCCATTCGATTAAAAAGGGACAACGAAAAAAAATCATAGTCAACATCGACAGCAAGAAATACATGTAGTTTTGGCAAAGTTCCAGTAGTCGGTGTTCGCTATATACCCACATCCTTTTTGATTGCATCCATAGCCTCCTTGAGTGAAGACGAAAGTGGAATTGTTATTTGTAGGGGTCGCAAATCAACCACTCACTCATTTCGATTCATTTCCCACTATACGTCACGGTAGGACGCTGGAAATGGATAGAAGAATCGAATAGTTATCCAGAGAAAAACCGAACGAAAACTGAGCTGATATATCAATCAGTTTTTCGATGAATATCAATTTAACGTAGATATTTTAAAAATAGGTGTTTTGTCAACAGTAAAGGTCAAAAACCGTAAATCGAGTTTGCCTATAAACGAAACAATGACAGAAAGTAGTTTATTATTGCGATATGTGCAGAATATAAATACATACATATGTGGGCGATGCTGCACAGTATAACATAGTAGTTGCATGCCTTGCAGAATACTATGAAATAAGCAATTAGTACATTTTGAATGTAAATACTTTTAAGCTAATTACATTAGGCGGCATGGCCTTCGTAAATGAATTAATAATCTAACATTTTAGTATTTTGCATTGTTCTAAAAATAAATTAATCAATTTTTTGTTGTTTACTTGTTCAGGCAGTTTGGCAAGAAGTAAACAAAACCGCCTGTATATTATCATTTAGTTAAGAAAGTTTGAAGCAGTTGTGTTGCGTGTGATTTTTAGGAATGAAACAACGTACAAGAAGTTCATTATTCAGTCATATCTCACGGAGCTGATACAACATTAATTAGGTTTGACCAAAGAAAAATCACGAACTTTGGGATCTCGATTAAAAGAATGCAATATTTAACATTACAAGAATTGCGTGGTAGGCCAGTACATGTGACGTCAGTTCTAGACCCATGACATGCAAGTCGGTACCTGTTAATTGCTCAGCTCGCATGACTTCGTTTACTGAAATCGTAGATAGATGCCTTGGGTGAAAATGAAAGAGAGAATCTCAAAAGTGGATTCGAAAAAGCAGGAATTTATTCTGTGAATAGAAAAAGAGCTTTAGAGCACATTTCAACAAACAACTTAACATTAGTGCAACCGTCAGTGAATTTCTTGAGGAAAAGAGGTTCGCAAACAATGAGACAAGAACTAGAAAGAAAAAAAATATGCAAAAGCTGGAAAAAGTATCTCAATAGCAAACGTTCCAATAGAACCTATTGCACGTGTTAGTGGAACTCAGAAGTTGCCTGCAGAAAGGCAGTGCAACAGAAAATTATTCAGTGATTTCTAGTCATCCTTTGATAGTCTTCTTCTCTCAGACGATGGTACGAAGCCAGCGAGATTTTGTAGCGTATAAAAACTTCGACATGTTAATCGGTCTGCTTAAATTTTCATTCAGAAACATATTGTGACCTACTTGATCATCTAACTTTGGCCACCCATATAGTACGTATATATACATTTTTATATATGCATATTTTAACCTGCAAAATATTTGTACAGTTCTTTCGTTGGATCTTTGCCGATACGTCCTTCGTTAACCATTATAAGCTAAGCCACACGATTGTATGTTCTCCTTGACTAACATGAAATTTAGAAAGAAATAGAAAATGGCAAGTTTGTCTGATTCGACTAGATTCGCATGGAAAAAATGGCGGAAATTCATGACGTATCGGCAAAGATCCAACGAAAGAACTTGTATATACATATATGTATTTGTATAATTATACATACCTACATATTCTACTAACCATGACACGGTCAACACCCGGAAACCCTCATAATAAACAATGGCATCAAATTATTGAAATCTGTGTTAAGGAGCTGCAAAATACATTTTTTTTCTATAATGACCAAGATGTACAGTAACCGCGCAAGTAGCGGTAATAAAAATACAGGAGTCATTTTAAGTAAACCTCCACCACATGTTGAGTTTTTTTGGTAGTTTAGCTTCAACTTTAGCGTATATAATTTTTTGAAGATATAGGGGTTACTTTTTCAATGATATATATCCAAAGGCACCTCTACAGCCAGAATTTAATTACTTACCCATGACCTAATATTGGCAAATTTATTAATTTGAAGACTTATACAATAAAGCAACTAAAATTTATTTTCACTATATAAGAATGCAAAGAGGGTTTTCTTAAGTGAAGGCTAACCGCAGTGTCTTTGTCAAAACTGTACGTATGTATGACCCTTGTTGTGAAACAATCGCAGTAACGTATTTATGTATATATCGGTCGTTTTGAGTTATAGGATATTTAAAGCGGGGCGAGGTGAAGGGAGCTACGTCCCCACCAATATTGTAGAGTACATCATTCATAGACTCATACGCGTTCCCACTTCTTAGGGAATTTTCATACCGCTTACCTCTTCTCGGCTTTATTTATCCTATTTCTCAAAACGACCGGTATGTATACTTATATGTACAGTTCTTTCGTTGGATCTTTGCCGATACGTCATTCGTTATCCATTATAAGCTAAGCCACGCGATTATATGTTTTCCTTGACTAACATGAAATTTAGAAAGAAACAGAGAATGACAGGATTATGATTTCTAACTAACGCAAGCCTTAACTTATTCATGATTACTTTGAGTTGAGGTTTAGTAGCTTAATTGTGCCAGTTATTTATAATTTGTAATTTCTGAAATTGATAAAAACTAATCTACAAAGATCTCTCGCGATGCTAATCTTACGACAACCTCGTTACATTAAATATTTCGCTTCTACAACATTACAAGTCCTATAATACAAAATAGTCTAGTGTAGCATAAGATTACAAAATAGCATGATTCGTGTTAGATTTTTCAGATCGTCTTTCAAATTTATAATAAAATTTATAACTAGTTCCTTATGTGTCAAGTGTACGTTCATTAAGGTGTTACAAAATGCAGCTCGAGCTTTCCACGATATATCGACAACAAACTACATATTCTATCTTCCATGCTTTCTATTTTTTTAACACGATAAAAGCATGTGGCGTGATATAACGTAAACTGTAAATTGAATTTAAAAAAAGTGGTTTGATAGTATCGTATTTAGTTTTACAAAGTTTATAATCAAACCACACATATGAGACGCAGGTTTCTGCCTACATGGAAACATACTACATAATATGTATGTTTATGTATTTTGTTAAATTTATATACATACTAATGTGTATATAATTCTTGCATAGAAATAGTTTTAAGCAAACTGCTTACCGCAATTTCACTATAAAAACTATATTATAGTGGAACACATTTTCCAAGAAGAGAAGTTAGAAAAGAAAAACAGGTTGTAGATGCTGCAGGGCAAAGAAAATTAGATTTGTGGTATTGTAGCACTGTATGTAAAGGCAAATAGGCTGAAGTTTGATTTTATGCGTAAACATTTTGCTGAGAAACCATTGTCACTGGTATGAACACTATAAATATATGTCTTGTTCGATACACATGCTGTCCTTAACAAAGAATGTCTTAAATTAGAGTTTTACATTATTTTAAATGTGAACGTATGTACTAACATCATTTAGGCGCAATGAAAATTATAGACAAATATTGGAGGCAAACGGTCTGACATCCGGATTGTGTTGGATAGGTCACAACTTTGTGTTTGCGCATGATAACGACCCCAAACATGCAGCACGAATTTATAAAGAGTATTTAGCGTCTCAAAAAAAGAATCATTTTGCAAATAATGCCCTGGCTACCACAGAGTCGGGATTTGGACCCCATCGAACCACTGTGGGATGAGCTTGACAGAGGAATTCGAAAGGTTTGTCCAATTTCAAGGAACATCTCTGAGAGCTTAATGAGTAAATCTTTTCTACTCTTTAGTGCAACTTATACCTTTAGTCCACACACCTTATGTGCAGGAGGCTATCTTTAGAGGTGCTTATTTTTCCCATGCTGTCGTTTCTTACTTCCTTCCTGTACTAGATGCCGCTGATAATTACAATAATTACCAACCATTTATTTTTCCTAATTTACATTTGGTCAATGAGACAAGACTAGGGAGCACTATTCGTTCATCCTACTGCGGCCGCAAGACCGAGACACTGCCGTCACCAAGTCACTAATGTTTATCCACTACCAGGGAAGCACACCTAATACGGTTGGTTCTGTAAGAAGATCTGAGGATGCTCCTATCAAAGTGCATTTCTTGCATTTATTGATTCCTTGTTACGGATGTTATAATCCTACTTCAATTGTCGGGAATTTGTTGTTCCCAATAATTTTTCATTTCGAATAAGTGACACATTGTCACACATTAGTTTCACAAAATAGCTTCAAGGTCGGATTTCTCTATTGAACACTTTATTCAGTCCTTGATGACTAAGCGATATGAGATTAAAGTTGATTATTTTTAATAATTTTGACATAAGTTGAATTATTTTACAAATTTTGAGAAGTTAAGTTTTGAGCAACACCTTTATGATGCGGTTCTTTTTGAGAAAAGCTGTTTAGCTAGAGCTTTTTGTTACCAATATTGTAAAGAATTTGAATGTTCCAACTTTATCTCTTCTAAACTTGATAAAACTAATCCTTTTTCACATCGAACTTTGCAAATCAATATTTGAACAGTTGTTATGGCCAAATATGATCAAAACAAAAAAAATCAAGCCATGCCTAAATTCTGGTAGCATTATTATATAAATCACTATACGCATAAGACACTAATTCATGTGCAAATTTACACAGTAAAGCTTGTGGCAAATAATGATGTCTTTGTTTGTCATTTATTTTATAGCACAATGACGTATAAAAAAATAAAACAAAACATTCATATTACAAAATAATACTATATCTTTTGTTCGTCGATATTGCCTGCTTTAGCGCAAAATACTTGTTGGGCCACTTGCGTCATTCATTCTGTCAATGTGGTTAAAGTTTCACTGGGAATGTGGTGCCACTCAGTTTGAAGAAACTCTCAGACATGTTCTTTGAAGTTGTACAAACCTTTCGAATTCCTCTGTCAAGCTCATCTCACATTGGTTCGATGGGGTCCAAATCCGGACTCTGTGAGACGCTAAATACTCTTTACAAATTCGTGCTGCATGTTTGGGGTCGTTATCATGCGCAAACACAAAGTTGTGACCTATCCAACGCAATCCGGATGTCAGACCGTTTGCCTCCAATATTTATCTATAATTTTCATTGCGCCTAATATCATCAATTTTTACAAGATCTCCGGTTCCTGCACTGCTGAAACAACTCCAAATCACCACAGAACCACCACCTTGTTTAGCTGTGTAAATGACACAATCGCCCAACATTTTTTTCGGTCTCATTGGTCTACGCTTCTGTCCAAAAACTTCGAATTTGGTTTCGTTTGTCCAAAGGACATTTTACCAATCTCCTGCCATCCAATTTCTACATTTTTTAGTCCATTGTAGACGTTTGGCCGATTTCCACGACGTAACAGTGATTTTTTTTACCACAATACGACCGTAAAGGCCGGCTTCTCTTAAATGACGTTTGGTAGTCGCTAGAGATATCGGTCGCTTGCGTGCCCAGTTGATTTCTATTGAGATTTCGACCACAGTCATTGTCGGTTTTGCTCAAGCTCCATTTTTAACTAATCCAATTATATTTGTAAATATTTGCCTTTTTTTTCAAATTCCGTGGTAATCTATTTGGAAGTTTTGCTTTTTTTGCAATATTCGGGCTGAAAATGTTTACTGCAAAACCTTTTATATTCAGTTGAAAACTCCGTTTTTCTTTGACATTTTTCAATCCATAGATTTCTAATGTGTATGCATATTATTAGGTTATGAAATACTATTTGTTCTCCTTCTCTTTTCGCCTTTAATGCATTACTTTTGCAACCAGCTATGCTGGTAATAAAGTTGGCATTTTTACCTTACATATTGTAGAATATTTAAAGGAAATTTATTTTGACACATATGCACTACTTTATTTTTTAAAAAGAGCATACATGATGACGTTTCGCGCCCTTTTTTTGGTGGCTAAAAAGTTACGACGTAACCTTCTCAATACGGCCTTTGGGCTTTGCTTGCTTACCACTTTAAGCCGTCGATCTTCCGCAGAAGTCGTCACTTTTGATCGACCACGTCGACTACGATCTTTTAAAGTACCGGTGGTTGGCACCGACGAATAGTAAAGTGTACAGTTGATTTGTTCACCAGTAATTTTTTCCGCAATTACACATACAGAATGTCCTTCATATAATATGAGAATAGCTGTTCTTATTGCCAGAGTTAACGGCTCTCCTTTCGACATTTTTTAAATAACATGTTTACAAACACACTAATAGAACGTACGTATCGTCAATGGTTGTTTAACAAACTGATTTACAGCAAATATGATAAAAACTTCTTCCTAATGTAATTGCAAACACACAGGAAATTCTACAGCCCCCTAGTCTTGTTCCCTTTGCGGTGAACCTGCTAATTTGTCATTCATTGAATATCGTTTGCTAATGATGCTGATAATACATGCTATTGACATATACTGAACTTCCTTGTATAATATTTTAAAATAATACTATACAGTATTCCATAGTGAAAACATTCGAGTTTGTTGAATTTTATTAGCTGTTCTAACTATAATGGCAATGGCCGGTAGTGTATATACACTTCCCAAGATCGTTGTTGTCAATAAGAATTGTTACATTGTCTTAGCTGCATTTAGGCATTATTTACGCACCAGTGACTGCTAACTAGTGCGTAAGTAATACCAGTAATTTTACGAATGCACTGGAAGCACATTAATGTAAAGGTGCTATAATGATACAATTTCTGTCATCTGCGCACTGTGACAGTCCGACATACAGATCATTAACCTTGACGTAAAAAAGTATCACGAGTGTAACGAATTAAATCTTCCTTGACTTTCAAAAGCTTTTCAATTAAAGAACAAAGAACTGATGGCTACGACAACAGTTTTAAGTGTAACGCGAAAGCTTCATTTGATAATAGGAAAGTTGAACAAAACGAAATAATTCTTACAAAGAACTCAAATACGATGTATGATTCTTAGTTATTCCAATTAAGTTATAAATATTAATATAATAAGGATTTATAGTTGAATTAAAATATCTTGCATTTACAAATATTAAAATGCTGTTTACCATGACTAGCCTATGTATCTGTATGATTTTCATATAATTATAGGCAGTATTGTAAGTCAACCTTATAAACATACATAAAATGTGCTCTAATAGGTGTATATTAATAATATGAAACTTATTATATTTATATGAAAAAGTAGTTAAGCGGATGAAACTGCAAAGCGTTTGGTTTCGTGTAGCTGACCGACCTACATACTCAAAAGAATGTGCTTACACGAAAACATACGATACGATCGAACCAAATACATACACCAACAAAAATAAAAGTAAAGTCTCTTGACGAGTGAAAATATGTGCCACTGCATGTAGAAATTCCATTTAATAATCGAATATGTACAGCATCGAATAAGTACAGAATGCCGTCTTCATGATTTGAAAGAGATCTCTTTAAAAGATTTTTTTTATAAACGTGATCCTATTCCATTAATTCAGGGGAGAATGTAAGAATATTTAATATTAATTAAGTGACGATAAAAATAATTAGCATCAAGTGATATTGCTACTGTAAATGTAGTACGCGGTGAAAGGACCCAAAATAAATTGATTTATGATTACTGACTTATCAATACATGGGATTGCTATCATGCTTAGTCATCTAGTAGGTATTATTCTAGATTTACTTTTTACATCCACACGAATATCAAGATACATAATACCTAAAAGAAAAATAGATTTTTATGTAACTGCCGCTATTGGTTAAATTTTATTCGAAATACAAAACCACAGGCAACAAATAACTTATTACTTAACCTATGTATGTATATGTTGTCTACTTTTTGTTTGTTTATTGAACTAAATATGCATAGTTGGGATTTAGTTTTTAGGCATAGAAATGAATATTACCATCTAATTTATAATTCTAGGTTAGGTGTAAGACCAGGAGGGAGATTCTCCCATCCTGAACCTCGCCTTGTGGTTACGGTATATGTACACTTATTATAATTTTTTTTATTTTTTTTTTTGTATTTATTTGTGAGTATGCATTACTGTAATAAAGACATTTATTATTATTATTATTATTATTATTATTATTATTACTGTTGGAAAATTAGTCAGAAAAATGTAGAAAAAAGCGTTTACGTTTTAAATATTTTCGATGTGACTTGTGGGGGGCGGAGAGAATCATTTTTTCCGAAGAAGAAAAGTTATTGTCTAGATATATCTGTCGTGCGTTTTCTGTCATCACTACAACGCATTAAAATTGTATTTGAGGTTGGGTTAGATGTCCAGATGCTGTTATACTATGTGTAGCTGTCTTAGAAGAAAATTCCCTAAAAACAAGTTCTACTAAATGTATTATTGAAGAAGGTATGTCTGTCAGGTTTTACACATGATTATTTTGTTATACAAAAATTGTGTTTTATACTGGTTGTAGTTAATTTCTCAGATTTGTTACACTGTCTAATATAATATATGTATACAAATTTAATACGACATAGTTGATTTTGTCAGCGATTTTGCAGTGGTGTGCTATGCTGATGACATTACTGTTATTATATCAGACAAAGAATGTGATGTTAAAACTACAGCGAATCTGATTTTGGATAAATTATTTAATTGGTTTTGTGCAAACAAATTACCATTAAATCTGAATAAAACTATGCTGCTATTTCATACTATTCAGAAGAGAATAGATGACTTTGACTTGCAGATTTTAAATAATGTAATTAAATCTACCGACTCAGCACCTTTTCTAGGATTGACTTTTACCTCCACCTTAAACTGGAATACGCATTGCCAGGAATTAACAAGTAAATTGAATAAATCAATATTTAAACTAAGATCTCTCAGAAATGTAGTTGATCTACACACTTTAAAAATGATATATTATGCTGAATTTCAAAGTCATCTACTTTATGGAATTCTGTTATGGGGATCTTCGTCTGCGGCGTTGAAGGTGTTTTTAAAACAGAAGTCAGCTATTAGATGCATTGCAGGAGTTAGCTCACTCACTTCATGCAGGAATTATTTCAAGACGTTAAAATTCTAACTCTTCCGGAAATATATATCCTGGAATCCAGCTTATATATTCATAAAAATAAACAAATTTTTATAAACAAAAATAATAACGTACACAGTTATAATATAAGAGCTCAGCAAATACACTCAATGAGACATAACTTAAACATAACTGCTAAAAGTGCAGACATATTAGGTATTAAGATATATAATAACTTACCAAGTGAGTGGAAAAGTTGGCCGTTAAGAAAATTTAAAAGAACTCTTAAGACATGGTTACACACGCAGTGTTTTTATTCTTTAGATGAATTCTTTGATCAAGTAACATAATGTACCTAATATTGTATTTTGTTATGGTTTTTTTTGTTGACTTATTTCATACTGCCGTCTTTTAAATAAATCTACTTATTATTATTATTATTATTATTAATAAGTTTAATGGTAAACTCAAGCGACTGAAAAAGTACGGAGCTATTATTATAAATGTTAATGGAATTGAATTATGAGGAGAAAGAAATGATGAGCTTCCAATCGGTGGCAGGCTGTGCTTCGTCAAAGCCTAAAAGTATTGTATTACATTTCTTGCAATGGTAGATATAAGCTTTTTTTCAAATGAGCAATAACCGTGACATCGAATATTGCAATAGAAATAGAGAAAATTAAGGCTAGTTCAGTGCTTCACGTACCAAAATGAAAAGAAATAAATATGTACAACATACAATTGTGGATACACAAGACCATTCTCGATACGGTTTATAGACACAGGTGATCTAGAAACTTCCAATTGCCTTAAAATTGCTGCTGTTTTGTGACTTTCTGAATAAGTAGTTTATTTCAACTTTATTTAGGTATTTATCAAGCATGGTAGTTGGTTGGATAGCAGGCTGTATCAATGTACAAACTATGTACCTTTTACTTCTACTTGCTTGGCATCTGGATGGTTTTGTTCCATCACATTTATTCCACTCATATTACCATTATACCGACTCATTGCATGGGATCATAGAAAATATACCATAGGCGACATAAATAAGAAGCGTCAGTTTTAATGACGAGTGCAAGATTACTTTGCTGGTGGTATTTTCAATGTAATCGTGTATTTATTTCGATAGTAACAAGTGAAAGAATCTGATCATATTGTACACAAATTTTCTCTTAACTTGTCGGTACTACATCTTAACTAACTAAGCAAAAATACAATTATCAAATTATTTTCGTTACGATTGTTAAGAAACGCCACCTATTCCCAACAAAGCAGCTAGAGTGTAATTTTTTTTTCTCTATGGTGCAATTGTGGGTGGTGTTATACAATTATTGATTATTCCATATCTTCAATTTTTACCACCTCCTTGGTTTCTTTTAATAAAGATTTTTGTCGAAAAGTGGTTTACTCGTAAGATCATTATTTTGTCGAATTTTGTCTGGTGCACGAAAACATTTATAAATACATACTGTAGCAGGTATAAATTACTGAACAAAATATTAAAGTGTAGCTAGTAATACTTCTAACATTTTTCATAGTTTTTAGCTTCTTGGGAAGAGAGTCCTTCTAACACAAGAACAACCACATATGTATGTGCCAAAAAAATGAATATGGTGATCAATTTTGACGCGACCATAAGATAAATTTAGTTAAATAGTATTATACGTTTCAGTGAGAACAATATTTGTGTCCTAAATCCTATTTATCGCCATTAATTAATTGAAATATTAAGAGAATGGTTGTTTTACTTCTATACTCCCCGTGCATTTTATGAAAGAATATTTATGATTCAAAATGTGAATACGATTTAAAAAAGTCCAAATATACTAAACATTTGGAGCATCATTTTTGATAGTATTTTCAACAAAGGTAAAAAACAGTAAGTCCAAAACCAGGACAATCGATTCTCTATCCACGTGTCAAAACTGTAGCAGTAATGAGTTTCTAGAGGGTGAGTCTTTTCCGATGAAATGGGGAACGAATTGCAGCTTTAATAGCTCTATTTAATTATTTTTTGTTTTTTGGAAAAAGTGCATGGCTTACAAGATATTTCGCGGAAATGATTTTTTCGTTATTTGGTTCGGTGCCTGTGGCTCTGTTATTATTTGCTTAAGAAATGTGTAAAGGAAAAAATTGTAGGAAATTATATGCTTAATAATAACCTATTACCCTATGTATTTATTTTAGCTATATTTTTGAGTTATGACACAACTTGAGTTTTTTAAAACATAAAGCATAGTAGGCCATAACTTTATAAAACCGCTTTTTTTTCTTTTCATCTGTCACCACAGATCTGTCTGTTTTAGATTTTTATTTATGGAAAATTGTAAAAGATAGTGAGTATCAAAAGCTGTATAACACTGTAGATGGGCCTAGCGAAGCTTTACTAGAACCTTTTGCTAATATTGATGGACGTTCCGTTAGAGAAGCAACAAAATCGGCTTTAAAAAGATGTAACTTGTACATTAACCGTAATGGTGGTCATTTTGAACATCATTTCTTTTATTATTTCTTATTTTATATAAAGCTAGTAAAACTCCAATTCTTTTCCCATTTAACTAGGAATATTGCAGAAGATTGCGAAGAACCATTGCACAAAGTAGTTAAGAACGATAGATTTAAAGTTATTACATTCTTTGCGATTAGCTTAGAGTTTAGGTGTAATTATTTTTGGCACTCTAGGTGGCTGTGCTGTAAGGGCGGCCGGTCTCTGGTTGTTAGAGCGGCAGGGATACGGAATTCAAAAACTAGCTCTGGCAATTGTAGCGCGTCGGGTTAGGATTCGTAGTCGCTCGGAAAATAATAACGGTGAAGTAATATTGTCAAAAGGCTTATAGAAAACATATTTACATATACTAGACATGCAGCAAGAACTGCAGTGGCAGTCCGACATGCAAGAGGGCTTTGAAAGTCATAGTAATTTGCACCCATCTCTAATAAAATTAAAACTATTTAACGATCATAACTTCATAACGCAATAGCTAATGGCGATCTGTCTCTATGTGTTCGATAGGTTTTATGTAACATTACTTGTCTATACGTAGCAATCCACTTTTCGTATCCGTTTTGTGCGAATTTCTTTTTCAAACTTCTTTTAGTAGTTTCCTCTACTGCTTCTCGGTTGGTTCGTGTTTCAGTTTTGGAGTACTTTGCTTTCATTACAAGTTTCTATGATTCATATCTGAATGGTTTTGTACTAGTTTAAAAATTATATTGCTTCCATTTAAAGGAAATTACTTAATAGAAAAGAAGAGATAACCAACTAGTCACAAAATACTGCAGGTGTTAAAGTAAGCGATGAACCACAGTTTATTTCCTAGAGGAAAAAAATGGTTTTTAGTATGCATGCATCATAAACCAATCAAAACACACCCATAAGCGTGCATAATCGGGCTTTTATCGCACACAGTGCGTATAAAGATTGCTTGGTAACAGCCAACCCTAAGCGTTTAATAGTACAGTGAAATGTCGGGAAATGTCAAATGACATATAGGTACATGTCACTCGATAATATGTATTGGAATTATTGATTATTGATTTGAATTATTATTTGGACTTTGCAGGTATTAACTTAATTCAGCTTCAGCAGCTAGTTTTTGAATTTCTGTCGACATTATTAATACAACAATGATGTTTAATAGTTAAGTGAAATGTCAAATGACATAATATAGAGCCACATATCACTCGATAAAATGTATTGAAATTATTGATTTGATTTCTTCTAGTTAAAATTATTGTTGCATTTATACTAAAAAATATCGTATGACACAGTGCATAATTAGCTTTTAAAGCACTCGTAACGTTAAAGCCACTTCGCTTCGCGTCGTGGCTTTAAACTCGTTACTCGTGCTTTAAAAGCCTGATTATGCACTAGTGTCATAATATGAATTGAAGATAACACTGGCACGAGCATAGCCGTTTTGGTTTATAGTACCTAATATTAAACTATTCCAATTCGAGAGTTTTTTCGACGGGATTCTGATAAATACAGGTGTGTTTATTTGATTGATTAATTTTTAAAAAGTACTTATATTCTAGAGCAATAGTTTATGACTATTGAGAACGAAATTTATTCATTGGTCACAAATTTAGAGAAGTTTATTTAGAGATTGAATATAAATAAGTCTAAAATGTTCTAACTATCTCCAAAATATTCAGCATTTCCTTCTTCATTTCAATTTATTTCTCTTCGTATCCTGAGAAGTTTCATATTTCATAAAAGGAGTGGTATTCGACATTGATACCCTTAAAAATGATATACAGTATTTGCGAAGCGAGATTGCTTTGCAAACTGTCTAGCGTTTGGTGCGAATAATGAAAACAAGAAGTAAAAGAGAGAGGAGATATGGGAAAAGCATGCGACCAATCCTACATAATCTCCAGAGAAAATAAAGTAGACGGGACGCAGCCTTTTGGGCTGCTGCAAAATTAATGTACGACAAAAACATAATATGCAAAACTGCTGAATGAAATATAACTTCCACGGCAAACACATACCAGTATTTCATTTTTGACAGATCATGTAGCAAACTTTTCGCTTTTTCTTCTGTCGTTTTTCGCGCAATTTGCTTCATAAAATTCTGATAAATGAAATATGATTTTTCAATTTCGTTGATTGGATATCATAACGAACTAAACGGCAAGCCTAATACGCGCAATAAATTTTTGAGGTTTGGCGATTGAAACTAATAAATTGCATAGATTTATTCTGACATACACGTAAAAATGTCAAATATTGAGAATTGAGCTGCCGACTTTTCGCATTATTACTTCGAAGTTATAAATGAACAAGATTATCTTTGATTGCTTATAGGAAATACTGTTCTGACAAGCTCTATGTTAGAATTGTAGTGAAATGAGAATTTTAAATCTTAATTTATTATTAAGACCCATTTATTTCTGTTTAATTAGATAATTCTAATTTTGTTAAATAATATGTATTAGGGACTGAATTTTTACTTAAAATTGGTTTTAATAGCAGCATAATTAAATATCGGTCACATAAGATAATTTTTATTGTTTCTAGATGTGTTTACAAGAGGAAATATTTGGCTGCTTCAGCAACCAATACTTGACAAAAATGAAAGATGCTATTCAAACAGCTTAGCACTCGTGACTTTTTCTCTGAGACCACAATCGAAGACACGAAATGGTAACTTTCTGCGCCAAGTCTTTTTTTAGTGCCCATATATCTCTTAATTACCCTGTTATCGGTTTTTTGAAAAAAACATGTTTTCGTCTAATAAATGTCACCTAGGACGTCATATGACGCGAAAGAAACAAATTTGTCGTAATTTCTCTTTTTTATTTTTCAAATATGTGGCGTGACATATATCTCACACTAGGAAAATGTGTGAGCAAAATACAAAATCTTGTCAGTGGAATTAGGAGTATGAAAATGAAAGTTAATGGAACCTGGAAGCTATTTTTGGTAAAAAACTTTATTGCAATCGATACAAAGTCCCAGATCACATTTGGAACACATTCTTCGGACAGTCGATTTGCAGTTTTCCTGTGCACAGCGTCTCCTCTTTTGGTGCGGAATGTAGATATGTTAACACAATGTATCTGCGAAACTCGACTGTGACTCGGACCCCTTTCTAGCTTTCTTGTACAAATACCAAGCGTAAAAAGGCACCACCACCATTTCTTAGAATGTATTGAAATTCGGTGCCGGGCTACATTTTGATCCATGAGATCAGTTCCTCCCATTAAAGTAATAAACTTTCCTACAACATTAGGTCGAGGTACAGCAACAACCTTCTTCACTTTGCGAAATAGGTTCAACTCCATAACAGGTTGCAGCCACAGTGACAACGCTATTGTCGATCCAGAGAACAAAAATAATATCATTTTGACGATCTAGAGTACAGTGGTGTTTACCTCTGGGTTTCTTTTTCAAAAATGTTTTGTCCGGTAATGGAATAGCTTTAGGCAGACGATTATCACGTATCGTCCCAGTGCACCAAATTCCTAAATCTCTCATATCACGGAGCAGAGTTGGACTTGTGCATAAGTTGTCTATATGAAGCTTCTAAGGCAACTTCTTTTTGCTTTCCGGTAATTCCCGTAGCATGCCAATAGCCAATAGCCATAGCCCATGGAGTTGTTCATCACTATTCACACACCGAGGATTTGGATTTTTACCCTGATACAAGACAAAGTTGAATAAATTACCTCCATTGGTGTTTAGAGACGACACTTTGTAGCCAAAACGTATATCTAGGCTTTCCCCCGATAAACTGTTTCAATCCGTACCTTCCAAAATACTTTACCATCGACTCATCGTAATTGATGTTCTCTTCAGGTACAAAATATTTTAGAAACGCATGTTTCAATTTATCCATTAGTGGATGAATTTTCCATGCTCTATCATTTTGCAATGGATTATTGTTGTCTGCCAAATGAACAAATTGCATTATTTGCTCGAATCGGTTCTTTCTGATCGCATTTTTTACCATTGGATTACCCAAATCCGATTTGAATTCCCAGTAGAATCGCCTCGCTGGTTTTATATCATAACCGCTCAAAATAAAACCTCCTATGGCACGCTTTATTTCTTCGGAAGTTATATGGGGATCCGCACTATTCTTGAAAAGCGCATAATTTCTGGTCTCATTTACAAGATAGGTGATCAACTCATTATCCCAAAATAATTCAAATATATCTACTGGTGTAAGGCTTCCACCGGAGCACATAGCTGGCGACCAGACAGCTTAACCAAATCTCCACTATCATCTTCGTCTCTGGAATCTTCGTCAGTTAATTGATTCACTTCCGGTGGTTCGGTGTATATGGCCTCTACATCCAAATCATTATCAGCATATATCATTTCAATTGCTTCTTGGAGACAAAAACTTGGCCTAAAGAGAAATGAATTACTCACAACAAAATATAACATACCTAACTTTGCTACTACATTATCCTAGCGTTAAATATAAGTAACACTTAACTTTGTACACATTTTTTATTGGGAAGTACAAAATCTAACCTAAAAACTAATATCACATTCTAAAGCTACACTAAATTCAAGATAATTTTTAATTCTTTGATCAACACCCATACTGAAATATAGAAATAGGAGTACTTACTCATATCGAATGTCCATCTTTTACAGAAATTAGAAACAGCACCAACTTTAACAATTACTAACCACATCAAATCAAACGCACTTGATCAACCCCGTGAACGGAATGTTAGAATGAGGTTTACTTCTGCCGAATGTGTTGACACTTAGCGATTAGTAACGATACTTATTGAGAAAATAAATAAATTACCGTTACCGATAGCGTTGCATATACTTAAGTTACGTTAGGTTGTTAAGGGTTAATGCAACCCACAACGAACTTAATTCTCCGCCTTATTGTATTGTTAGTAACCAAAGTTTAACATAAGATCGACAACTGTAGATGTTTTACAAGGTGTTAGTGCTTCACCTCACAGCAAACTTATTAACTTAGCTCTCAAAACCTTTACTTTTTTAGATTAATGGGAATGCGTTTGTATAATATAAATTCTCAAGAAAGACGATAAACAAAAAATTGTTGACCGATATTTATTCTTGACAATTTCGCTAAGGTTGTTGAATAGGTTTTATGCGACAGAATATGCTAACGTTAAGTACACCATAACTCTATTTCGACATGGCTTTATGACTAGCCATGCGACACTAACGAATTTAGCTGCTTCTTGCAATATATTGACGAAAAACTAGACAATCATGCACAAGCAGGTGTGATTTTTTAAGGATTTTTTTGCTCGAGTTTAACATAAACTTACTTATGTGAATCTGCTTAACCAACAGATCCAATAATATCTCTTTGCTTCTGTCCAATACACTTCCCTGTGCGTAGTTTCCTAAGGCTGTATCTTTGGGCCACTTTTATTTATATTATTTTTATCAATGACTGACTGCAGTTTTTTGTGCTTATGTCAATTCCTGTATTCATGGCCTTTCTTGTATTCTACATCCTCTTTTAAAGTTGGCATGTCATACAACGATTTTCAGCATTTTCATGAAATACCAGAATTCTGGTTAAGTTACTAAGTAGTAGTATTGATTGTGTTCAATGGCTGTCTTATCTTAAATTTAAAGTAGTCGAATAGTCTTTCGATCTAAAGACTTTTTGCCATCCGACACAATGTCGTAAACTAATTTACTTCGTTCTAAACTAATCTAATTAAACTCCATTTTGATTTGTATTGTTCACATACTTTTCTTATTACAATTCGTACATACATGTAATATGTTTACTAGGTTAGTATGTATTAGATCTTCTGTCATGCGTTGTATGTAATCAGAATGTATTCTTTGTTTTATAATGGGTATCTATTAAACAATAAAGGTATATATATTATTTTTATTACTACATTTATAAGAAGAAAGATTTGGTCGCTTCGATAGGTTACTAGAAAGTTCCCGCCATTAAATAAAATAGTAATTAAAGTGCAAAAATATTACTTACTTATGTTGCTTGATTTGTGGAATGTCGTAAAAAAGGGGCCTTCTCAAAAAGTACCATAAAATTTTAAAAAATGTATAAAAGTACAACATCTCATCTACCAATCGTTACTGATTGGTTTCTATAAAATACACCTTTCGTTTCTGTTATGAAGTCCTTCTTTATTGCATAATATTCATTAGACAGATAATTGTGTTTCAAAATGAATCATTTCTGGAATAGCTGAATAGCTTTTTACTTATTGTGTATAATATCGGTTCATATTTGGTGTTATAGAGTTTATTTCTTTATTGTACACTAGGTCTTAAGCTTCAATCGCTAACGTTCATAAAGCATATCGGTGTAGTGTCCCTCTCATCTGATCCACTATCAAAAACAGGTATAAGCATGTGTGTATGTATGTATGTGAGGTATTGGGGTGATGATAGACTGCGACCTGAAAGATCTATTGTGTCCCCCATTTTCGCTAGTCCTTTTAGAAAATGCAGGATGTCTAAAGACCCGAGATTAGGTAGTTCTCCTCTTCAGTTTCGTGTGCTCCTAGGTGCAAGCCCCTTGAGTTGCACTGTGCAGGGCAGTTTGAGAGTACATGGATGGATGTTTCATCTTGTTCCTCACAAAATCTGCCTTCCGTATCTTTTGTTATTATGAGCCTGTTTAGGTATAAGGATACTTAAATGCGGTATATATTCTCGAAATTTGATATTAAGACATGGGAATACATGCTTGACTGAAGTTGTCGCGACTTCTGACTTTAAAAACATCCGCTTAGAGGGGTTTAGTAAAGCTGAAATATTTCCACATCTGAAGACGTAAAATCAAATGTCGAGCTTGTATGTTAGAAGGCAATATGAAACACAAACTAATGCACCACTCTACATCCAATTTCAGTAATGATCTATCGAAAACTACCAGAACTGTCTTAGGGGTCGCCTCATATCTAATCCCACGTGGACTAGGCTCATGTGTAGGTGACAGCTATCGGCGAAGCGTATAGACGGGTTCCGAACCGGGCCCTTATTGATCTGGTATATCAAAATAACCCAAATACTTCCCGAACAAGTGCAGTTCGGCAAGTACGTAAGTTTATTAAAATATGTGCTACAAGGTTTTCAACGCAATCTTCATGCGCGGCTCCTTTGAACATTAACTGCCCAAATGTTCTAAATATTTTAAGACAGGATGCCTTGTGAATTAAGGCAAGTAGAATGCGACTGGATTGTAGCAAAATCTTGAGGAATTGCGGTGTCTGCATTTGATAAATTTGTGAAGTCATAAAAGCCTGTGGAAGATTCTCCCAATATTAATATTCGTTGTGTATAGACATAACAAAAAATATGTACAAAAAAATCTCTTATTTCTTACATACTTCTTGTAATGAGAGCTGTGAAGAGCGGCAAATACTTTTGGCCAAAGCTGTATCAACGGTATAAAACTGTATTCTCTTGTGACCATTCCAAAGATCCTAACCAGAATGCAAAACAAACTGTATTATAATTTATAATAATATAAATTTTTTGAAAAAACAAATCCGCTACATATTAACATACATTATAACTATAATCAAACTTTGGAAAAACGAATTTCAGGCACTTAAAGAAAATCGTTAATGTCAGAAAAACTCTGCTTTATACAGATGCATTGGGAATGGGAGAATTTAGCCAAGATTAGGACTACATGGTATTTGCGGATAAATAATCTTTTTGGATGATCTTTTTGATAAACCTCAGTAGAATTCAGAGTGCCAGCAGAATAGTAATTTTACATAATTGTGTGTCGTTGAAGTCCATAGATACTTAGTTTAGAATCATGATTGAATTTACAAAGAAGCATCGATTACTTGGACTTTCTTTTACAAATTCTTAATACCGAGCCCAATGAATATGTATGTCTGTGTGGCGTATAATTAAGGCGACAAAAAAATAGTATCCGTAAAATTTTTAGTTGTCTTACGACAGAGTGTAGTTGCAGGTTCATAATTGAGGAACTGTAGTCTTTAGAACATATTAATTATACTGATCATCTAGTAGTACACTAAATATACAATTCAGAATTCATAATTTTCTTAGTGAAGCTTCAAGCGCAGAGCGGACGTTATTAACGCAAATACAGTATAAAAACTGTTTGCTAAACAATTTGTTTATTCCAACTGGTATGTATTTCTGGCCTACAGTAAAATTGACAATATGTCTTCACTTATGGTGTATATACCTAAGGATTATCATAAAAACTAGATCTAGTATATGCATCAATGGGTTTTGTTTAGCCTTATCCGCGATACATACATACGTGCCAGTATTACCATCCTATTTATGATAAGATATAATCATAAATTATCTTTAAACATCGCTTTATATGCTATATATGTATGTGTGTATATACTAGCATAATCGTGCGCAAGTATTCAATTAAAGCAGAATTAAATTTACTCATAATTATACAGCGAAGTACGTATGTATGTATATATAACAAGATGGCAAACACAATAGGTTTTCGTTTATTTAACGTTTAGCGAAATATTAATTAGATAAAGTGAAATTGATCACAAACACAAAATGATGTATGTAAATAGATAGCTTTGTACATACATATTACTGTAATTGCTTTTACTCAAACCGGCTAGAAAGCCAATTCAACTCAATAACAAACTCTCATCTCTGTGTTACATTTTTATTGCTCTTGTTTGTTTTAAAATGGTTTGCCATTAGAGAATATTATCGAGATTAACTGTTTCACTGACAGACTTTCTAAGTCTATATTATGACAAATTTGATATTCAATAATAAACTGTAGGTAGTATAGTATGTATTTAGTTTCAGCATTATGTGTATAAACACTAACTAATCTCCCCATTGAACAACTGCGAAATGTAATTATTTAAAATGTATATGCAATTTCTTTGATATATGCGTGTAAAAGAGAGGTACTAGATTGGATAGACAATTTTGTTGAAAGCTAGTCATTTTCGAACACGGATATCAGCTTTCAGTGCCACTAACCGTACCGTCTGATTGGAAATATCGACGAATGAGTTTCCATTTCTATCTGATATTTAAAGCTATTGGAGTAGCGATTACTATAATTAATGGAGTGCATATTTGAAAAACAGAAAGTCGATTGGAGCATGCAAACTATTTTAAGTAGAACATAATAGAAACAATAAATACATTTAATTTGGTTTTACGGTTTTTAAATAATATTCGTGAAATTTCTTTTGCTCATTATTTATTATTGACGCGTGTTTGAAAGATAATGTGGTAAGAATGTAGCAGAGCAATTGAAAACGAAGTGAAAATGTAATAATAGTCTCTTATTAGTTTATGTGAATAACTGCACTATGTATGCTCTATAAAAGATCTTGCAAATAGAACATTAACTGTGGGATTTTTTCTTTCTCTGTACTACAGTGGTACTCGTGGTGGTGCCATTTACAACTTTCACGACTGTCCCGAAGATCTACACATTAACATCTTTCGCAATAAAATAATCGGCTATTTAAAAACACTATCTCACAATTTTAATTTTTGCTTGACTTGTTGCTGTAAGAATATATGTAAACTTCTTACAGTTTTTAAGTTAAAACATAACCAAAAATTAGATCTTTCTATCACCTCTAGTGTTAGACTGATAATCCGTTAATAGATAAACTAGTAAATAAGCCTAAAAATGTTGACATCAGAAATATTAATATGCTCAATTGGTATCAATAATAAAATAATTGCTGATATATCAAAAATTTTCATAAAGTTATTTTTTACTTTGACTGTTGCGGTCTCTAACGAGAAGGTTACAAGAATCTGCTACAATGAAGGGATTTCATTTACCCTGATATAGTTTCTCCGTTGCTGTGATGTCTTAATGGAATGTTTCTCCATGTTCATTTTTATTAAATTAGCAGCAAGGACATCCAAACGTAAATGCAAAAAATGAGCTTTATTAAAATGTTCTAGAAAATTAGATACGATATTTTTGTAGGTTTCACACTTTTGATGTCCCAGAATATGTACGTGAAGATTTTTAAAAGAAGTGCATTTTACCAGATCCAACTCATTTATGGTAGGTTCAAAAGTTGTATCTTTGAGCAGCCCCCTAATTTATGGCTATACCTACAAATATTTCTTCGCGATCTTTCGTACCAGACAGACTTGGAAATTTATTCCTTAATCATTTAAGTTTTTTTTCTACTGCAGTTTAGCCAACTGTTTAATATCTCTTAATTTAAAATATTGAGAAGGTGGAGTAACAGCTCAAATTTCTTACTAAATTCTTCGGGAACAATGTTGACTGCCATTTTTTTATTGGGAAGGTTGGCGAATTTCTATCTCACAGACACAACAAACAATATATGGTCAATCCTCCTTGCAGTCCAAGTAATAAGGAAATAAGTTAAAGAACCCCACCAGTTTTCCAAAGACGATTATTGTATTGAATGAGATTTAATATAATAGATAGAGTCTATACATTTCCTTTGTGTTTGTAGAATGAGTGTTGATAATACAAACCAACATCGTTGTCGCCCGTTGAAATTCTCTTTATCATCTGAGACTGCTGTTTTTAGTGCTTTGACTGCATATAAAAAAATCAAATCCATTGATAAATACATCGGCATATCTATAAACCGTGACCGTACATTGATGCAGATACAAGTTTACAACAACGTTAAGTCTGAGTTGCAAAAACGTCTGAGTGATGGTGAAACCAACCTTCGGATTAAGTATAGGAATGGTATACCTCAAATCATATCGTCGGGAAACTAGATTCGTCCAATAGATCAGGATCCAGGAATATTTTTACGTTAATCTATCAAAACGTCCGTGGTCTTCGATCTACTGGCGGTGGTGTGCTTCTTGCTGCTACTAATAAGTTGAACTTTAAGCTTGTACATACGCACATTTCGGACATGTTCCCCTTAGTTGATATTGTTATATGCAAATGTGTTTGTGATTGTGTTAATATATTGTTTGTGAATATTTATATTCCACCCGATGTACCCCCAGATTATTATGAAGCCTTTCTAGATGCTTTAAGTATGGAATTACTTGGTAATCAACTTATTATATGTGGCGATTTTAACTGTCCAAACTTCACTAATGCCGACGTTACTGACCACAAGTACTCATCTCTTTTTAATTTTATGAATACGCTAAATTTACGTCAGTATAACAATATTTTCAATATATCTAACGGGTTGCTGGACCTTGTGCTTTCGAATGTTAACTGGGATATCACAGTAACACATGATCTTGATCCCTTGATCACTCCCGATGTGTATCATCCAGTCTTAAATATATCCGTGACATTAATTTGTAATAATTATAACCAGCCATTTCCTACTAACAATAATTTACGATACAATTTTTACAGAGCTAATTTTCTTGGTCTCTACAACGCTATACTTATTGCTGATTGGCCCTCTATTAATGACTTTGCTAATGTTAATGATGCTGTTACTGCTTTTTATGAAATTCTACTTACCTGTGTTCGGCAGCATGTTTCTGTGCATCGTTTACGTCGCTGTTTTCCTCCTTGGTTTGACGGTGACGTTATTAGGCTTTTGAAGTTAAAAGAGTTTTGCTTTAATAAATGGAAAAAGACTACTACTTTACGTTATTACAATGAATTTTAAAGACTCATGTCCCTGGTTAAAACTAAAATCCGTGTAGCTTATAATAGATATCAAACCAATGTTTCAACATTTTAACTGATCCACGTTCTTTCTGGCAATATATTACTGCTAAACGCGGCCTATCTCGGATACCTGGATGTGTTTCCTTTAACAATGTGACGTTGGATAATCCTGCGGTTATTGTTGAAGCCTTTGCTGAATTGTTTTCCACTACCTCTCAACCCCATCATACTGTAACTCCCGCATATAGACCTATTAATAAGCACTCTCTGGTGGGTTTCTTCACTTGTGATGAAGTGTTATCTACAATGAAAAGGTTGAAACCAAGCATAACTACAGGACATGATGGATTACCGTCATTCTTTATTCGTGATTGTGCTCCCGTGTTGTGCCAGCCTCTCACTCAAATTTTTAATCTTGCTTTGCGAACTAATGCTTTCCCAGATTGCTGGAAGATTGGTAGGATAACCCCAGTGTTCAAGAAGGGCGATCGTAGCTGTTTAGAAAATCATGGGCCTATCACTATTCTCTCCGTATGCAGCAAAGTTTTTGAGATTCTGTCACACACTAAACTATTTGCATGTGTTAAACCCTATCTATCGAGTTGTCAGCACGGTTTCTTTCCTAAGAGATCAACTACTACAAATTTAGTAGAAATCACTCAGTTTGTCAGTGAGTGCATGGATGGAGGACGGCAAGTTGATGTTATATATTCAGATTTCAGTAAGGCATTTGACACAATTGATCACTCGTTGCTTGTCTCTAAATTGTCTTCTATTGGCTTTTCTCCTAAATTTACATTATTCATACAGTCTCATTTACATAACCGATCTTATTATGTTCAATATAATGGTTTTGCATTTGCTTGTTTTGTCCTTCCAACTGGAGTACCTCAGGGCTCTAACTTGGGCCCGCTCCTATTCAATATATATATTAATGACCTTCTGGATAAGTTGGACTGTAGGGTGTTGGCCTATGCGGATGACCTTAAGATCTTTAGTAGCATTACTTCTATAGCTGATTGCTTAGCACTGCAGAAGAATTTAGACATCATTGGGGACTGGTGCAATGCTAATAGCATATGTTTAAACACTAGCAAGTGTGCGACACTCTCTTTTACCAAAAGCGCAAACCCGTATACTTTCGTATACAGTGCGCACCAGAAGGAAATACCCAGGGTGACGCATTTCAAAGATCTTGGTGTGATTTTTGATTCACAGTTAACTTTTTCCCCTCATATAACTTCTCTTTTTTCGTCTGCTTCTGCATCTCTTGGTTTTCTAATACGTTCATGTAAAGATTTTACTAACGTGTTAACACTTAAAGTTTTACATTCCGCATTTGTAATGTCCAAGTTAGAATACAGTTCTGTTGTTTGGTATCCGCACTATCATCACCAACAATTTCTAATAGAACGAGTCCAAAAAAGATTCCTTAAGTATTTTTCTTTTAAGTTGGATGGTGTCTATCCAGCTCGTGGGGCAGATTACGCAGCTTTATTGCGGAGACATGACTTCCGTTCTCTTTCTCAGCGAAGATGATGAAAGCGAAGA
>ML218279.1:17152-33354 GCA_004785975.1 Popillia japonica | reverse complement strand
GATGAACGTATAAAATTCTTAAGTAAACATAATGGGAGGTTAAACGTACACTAGAAGTTGCCGCAGAAATGAATATCGTGAGAAACACATCTCCGTTCGTAATAACATTGCTGAACCGCAGAAAAAACAGAAGCGACTGCAAACAGCTCAAAAATATTGCAATTGGACAGTGGATATCTTCAAAACAAATTGGACAGTGGATATCTTCAAAACAATACTATGGACGGATGAATCCAAATTCAAAGTATTTAGACAAAGTTTTTGTGCGACAGTCAAAGAGCGATAAAGTGTTACCCGATTGTGTTCTTTCAATTCTTAAAGAATACACAGTTTCCGTGCTTGTTCGCAGTTGCGTTTCTTATACTTAGAACTAACTACTTAGAATTAAATGAATTATGAGAAATAAAAACTATATATCTCGCTACTATATCTATAACTATATATGCGTAATCATAATAATTATTTAAACTATTTAAATAATCTATATTCACAAAATATTCTGCAATTAATGGTATGGCTGCCACAAAGTCCAGATATAAACCCCATTGAACCCCGTTGTGTGTTGAGTTAAATAGAAGAATTCGCAAAGCCAGTCGAACATTCGCAACAGACCTCTCGAATATCTTGCAAGAACACCAGACCAATATTCGTTACATAGTTTAGGAAAGACTAGTAAATCAGATGCTCAAAATTGCTAGAGTTATCCTGTGTGCCCTTTTTTTATTTTAGTTTTTATTTTAATTTAACTTCAATATCCCATGATTCGGCTAAACTATTCCATTTGAAAAGCTAAAGTGGTGAAATAATATATAAAATTTGATAATAGGTAGGTAGGTATACAATACCGCAACATATTTTTATCAAATACAGAACCGCATGAAAAATTACAAGTAAAGCTTAAGAGTCTTCTTAATGAACAATTAAAAGATTATTAATAAACATCATATTGTACTATGATAATATTTGTAGATATCGTGAAGTGGTATGGTAAAACCAATTAGATGAAATGGAGGTCATCCGAAACATGATTTTGTAATGCCGAAACGTAAACAATGCTGATGTAATCGTCTCGGATGGTTTTACGTTAATTAGACTTTGGCTGTAATGAACTTGAATTCATATTAATAGAAAAACATCGAGGAATTAAACAAACTCGTTTGCCGTCGAATTTTGATTACTATACCTAAAAATAAGCTACCATTATAAGTTCTTGATTACATCGCGTGCAGAATTTAGCGTTCCACACGAAATATTCAAGGTATTCGAATTTACAATCTAAATATTTGTAATTCTACAAACGAAGCAATTTACATATTAGGCGAAGATCTTGTTTGTTCGCTGCATAACCTTTTAGTTTAACGTGATGCAATACGGGCAAGCTTTCGTTAACTTAGTTATTCCTGTTTCGTTACGGTTTAAAAGAACAACACAAACAAACCTCCGCTTGTTTACATTTCCTTCTTCGTGAAAAAGAAAACCCGATAAACGAAGGGATATTTACGTTTTTTGCAGTACGTTTATTTGCATAATAGACAGGAGTCTTTGCCGGAAATTAACTGTATCTTTGTAAATCAAGAAATACGTAGAAACGCTAATTATTGTTGTTGTTTTGAACTTGTTAATTTCTTTCTTTAGCACAGGGATTCTACCTTATAGAAGAAATGATAACATATAGGAGTATGCCTAACTATTAGCTAACTACACACACCAATTAAGCAATTGTGTCTCAAATATATGATTAAGTAATGTAAGGATGTCAGTGTTGTTTGCCACACGTGCTAAACATGATCATTAACACTGAGATTCGTAACATATACCATGGTTACACATTTAATAGTGTCCCTCTAAACTAAGGAATGCTCAGTAAGTATTTATGTAGACCAAAGAAACTATGCAAGACACCGTACCTCAAACGAAAATATTAGCATCGGATAGTCAGGCTGCCCTAAACACATTAACATCTTATCAGATAACCTTAAAACTAGCGTGGGGATCTCTGGAAAACCTAAGAACCTTGGCAAAACATACCGTTATGTACTTTGGTGTGGGTGTCGAGGTATAGGCGGATACCAGGCAACGAATTAGCAAAAAAAAACTGGGCTTTGCAACAATATTCAGTGGACTAGAATCGGCTCTGGCAATAACTAAGACTGCAATACGTGGTGCAGTGGCTGAATGGATTACAAAAACACACCACGTACACTGGAGCAATGTTCAGGGGCAGTTTCACAGCAAACGGATGATGGAGCAGCTATTCCAGTATTCAGCAGCAGATGCGCTAGCTCTTAACCGAGTACAGCTCAGAACAGTGACAGGTCTGCTAATAGTACACGGCTGTCTAAGGAAATACCTGCAGAATTGGCATATCTAAAGATGAACCTATTTGCAGACTATGCAATGAGGAGGAGGAGGAGAGAGCCTAGCACGTTGTATTTGAATGCGCTGCATTGGAACAACTGAGACTGCCAGTAAAAGCAATTAATCTGTTTATGCAAAGAAATCCACTAGGCACAGAAAAATACAATGGACAATAGGTAGTGGTGTTAAAGGAGTTATCTAAAGACTTGACCCGCACTCAGTGTTCAATCAAATCAAATTAAATCAAATCAAACCATGAACGCCTCTTCACAATTTTGTAAAATAAATTTTTGATAAAAACGTGAAGGTGATTGAAAAAGTGTTAGGAGTCATTATTAGAAGTTGCACTTTGCTGAGGTGAACTATTTCTCATTATTCATTCCATTGAAAAATATGGAAGGTAAACTAAGTTTTCCAAAAATACTACAATTGTAGTAAGATACGAATAAATATTTTGCATGAATCTCTGAAATTGTCGGTTTAATTGGAGTTCCGTTGCATACAATAGCAAAAACAATAAGACTTTTGAAATATGTATGTTGCATGCGCTGATAAGGTTTATGTCGAGTTTGTAGACTTCAGGGCCATTTTACATAACGCCACGGCATTCCTTTGTTTTGTTATTTAAAAATAGAAATAAAGGATTTATTAAACCAATTTGCACGAGAATTCGTTAACAATGCCTGTTTACACGGGGTTATTGAGTGTTTGCAATAAAATTTATCGACTGTTTTTCTATTGTGGATTTAATTTATGGATTTTTAATTCTGAACTAAACGTACAAAAGCTATTATACATACACTTAGAGCGCAATTATGTTTAAGTTTTCGGTTATTATATTTACAATACAAATATGAATAATAAAATATAATAATAAACTGTTCCGCGAGGTTTCGAGCTTGGAGGACTGCGAACTTCTTCAGGCCGATTTGGAAAGAGTTTCTCAATGGTGTGAGGACAACAATCTAGCACTCAATGCCCGGAAATGCAAAATGATTACTTTTACACGTGTGTCAGCTCCGGTCATTTTTGACTACAGCTTCAGAGAAGCTATCCTGGAGCGTGTAGAACTAATTAAGGATTTGGGTGTATTGTTCGATGCGGGACTCACATTTGCGCAACATGTTGCTTATATTACCGCTACTGCCAGGAAATCACTTGGATTCATAATACGTACCTGTGGATCTTTTTCTAATATTACGGCTTTGATGGCCATGTATTACACCTTCGTGAGATCTCGCTTAGAATATGCTGCTATAGTCTGGAATCCCTATTATTTAGTACACAAGAGGCAGTTAGAGATGGTGCAGCGTAGATTTGCTAAATTTGTTTGGTTTCGTATAGATAGACGCTATCCAGAAAGGAACACGGATCAGACTCAACTATTATCGCGGATTGATCTACCGTCACTCAATTTTCGACGCATACTTTCCAGTATATCTTTCCTATATAAACTATGCCATAATAACATTGACTGTCCCATGCTGCTGCAACAACTTCAGTTTCACATTCCTCGACTCGGAGCTCGTCAGTCTAACACCTTCTGTATCCCATTTCCTCGAACCAATGTCTTGAAAAAGTGTCCCCTTTACACCATATGCTCAAATTTTAACTTTATTTCCGTGCACTGTGATATATACCCCTCTTCCTTGGGCGTAATTAGAAACGTAACTGCTAATATGTATAACAACTTTGTTTAATTCACAAGTTCTAAAAAACTTTATAATATCGCTGCTCAAATAATCATTCTTATATAATCATTCTTATATATTTCTGTTTTCTGATTTATGTTGAGAATAAGTAATGCTTTTTTATATATTGTTTTCCCCATTTGATTATTACTGCTCGTTTGTATTTCTTTTTTTTTTATACTTTTTGTATTATCTGAATTGTCCTGTTAATGGAAATTGTTTCTGTTGGGCAATAAACTTATTATTATTAAATATGACTAAAGTGCCCAAAGAAATAATTTGGAAATCATCTAAACATGGAAAATAGTCATTAATTAAATTACACAAAATTGAATTAAGATCTGTCACAAATCTGAAAATAAATTGAAGTTTTCCGCAAATTCTCCGCATTTTATTTTGAAGAAATTTTATTCTATTTTGTCAACAGGTCCTGACTAGTAGACAGATTTACAGATATAGTGATACATAGTGGTAAATAGTTGTTACCTGCTTCTACTGGGCGAAGAGAATTTACCTTGGCTGAATTGGTGCGATAAATTCTAATGCTACATTTTATCAAAAGCTTGTCAAGTATGGGCCCCCACCTTTAAACGTTTAATTTTTAATGTTTACTATTCTAGTGTCCGAGTTTTGAGAATTATAATAGAATTGTGCAATTACTAGCCTACTGTTTTTCAAACATGCACTCTTATTGTATATATCAACTGCTTTTGCGCCAGAAAGTTTTATATAGCGGTCGTTCGCAGTTTTGCCTGCGATATTTTAATGAGGCACACCTATTATACATTTTTAGTGAAGTGAGCTCAAAAAATTACGACTATAACATGTGATAATTCGCTAATTTTTTATTTTTCACGCGAAACCTTTATTCATTCCTAAAAATAGAAATATCTGGAATTACATATTCATAAAAAGCATTTAATCGACATTTCACATAATGAGCTATTCTAACAACTAGTTCATTTCAGTAATATGACATCATCCGTAAGAAAAAAGAGCAATGGTTACCGAACAGAAAGTAGAATATTATAAATAACGAGAATGTCGTTCTCATTTTAGATTTCTTTAAATGTAATGCTTCCAGTAAAACCAGATTATGTAATGGATTATGGTCGGTTAAGTTCTCCGGTGAATGTAATTATTTTTAACACTGAAGTTGTTTTATGTTTGTGCAAAAATAAAAACAATCAGCAAAAAAATGTTAAGCTTTCGCATAATTCCACAAACAACTATGGGATTAAATTTAGTATCACTGACAAAAAGATGCTAATGCAATTTTCGCGGCGGGAATTCCGTGTCGAATTTTTAATTATTAATTATGATTCCCAAGTATATTATTTATAACTATGATTTGATTTTAGATTGCAACAAAAATAAATAATCTTGCTATTTATTTAATTTATTCTAAGCAGTACTGGTAATAAATTATTTGCTTGCTGCGGTTTTTCTAGACCAATAAAACTTGAAATATACTTTTCCAATAATCTCAATGTAAGAGAATTTTAAGAAACAATTCTACTTTTATCAATTTTGCCTAATTTTACATAACCCACAATAAAATAAGACCGATAGAGATATGTTTATGCACTGCACAAAGCTTAACTCGGTTTACAGTTATATGCTATGCCAATGCACTCTCTAAAATTGGCGCAAAGTATTAGGAGTTGATAAGGTACTCTTGACTAATAATTGGTAAAAGTTCTAAACAATAAATTAAATGTTGAAGAGATATCCTGCGTTTGTAAATTTACATTTAATGAATTTCAATAACAAGTACCTTTTGTACAAATTTGTAATTAAAACGACGAAAATTAATCAAAACCAGTGTACTCAAATTTTCGAAATGAAATACGAAGACAAAACTTAATTAATTGTAAACCATCGCACTAAATTTCTCATCTTTTCTCATTGTGTATGGAGCACGCGTTATTCGATGGTGAAGAAATAGAAATATCGCGTTTCAAATCTCGACTACAGTTTGAATACTTGATTAACCGTTCCGTCATTTAAATAAACTGCCCGACTCGAACTGAACAGAAGACATATTAGAGAAACAGGGTATAATAAATGGAGCGTGAAATTATCACTAATTATTTCGATGTAGCGTCCTTTCCGACATCCGGACCTGTTTCTGGTTCCCATGATTTACTTCACGGCAGAGAAATAAGAACTTTCAGGACTGGGTGACGATGTCGTAATGGAGTCTTAATTAAAATATTCACAATAAATTTATGATAAAAATCGCTTTATTATTTCGAGTTGGCACATTCTACTTTCACAGAGAATTTTACAATTGTTAATAGTGAAATGCATTGTAGTAGCTTTTGAGAATATCACGACACATACAGAATCAAGTTCTATCCATGTCCGTGATAGCGCTTGCTCATATATGTTGTTTGCAACGTTTGTATTGTAATCTGTTTACATAGTTTTTCGGAACTTTATCATTGTGATAAAATTAGTTGAACACAGATTTCAGGTTAAAACTTTGCGTTTCAGCCAATATACATACATTGCAATTGCATATTAATAATAATAATAATAATAATAATAATAATTACCTTTATTAATGCCAATACACACAGTGTTTGCACAAGTCCAAAGAAGTACAAAAAAGAAGTACATGTACAATATAAAGTAATAAACTAGTACTAAGTATAATGTCCTCAAAATTATTGGAGAAATTCATCTAATACCTAAGTTTGAAAAGTAATTGTGGCAAGTCTCTCAATGCATCAGACAATATGCAACATTATCAACAATCAACCAAATCACTAAAGTTATTGTTCAAAAATTCTTGAACAGAATAAAAGCATTTTGAAATTAGATACGTCTTCATAACCCTCTTGAAGGATATTGGGGGCAAATCCCTTACGCGCTCTGGTAAAACATTATAACACATGGGAGCATAATAATTCACACTGTCCCTACTCTTACATAATCTGAGATAATTTATTCTAAAGTCATTGTTAATTCTAGTTGAGTAACTATGGTAGTCTCTATTTACATTATAATTACCACAATTATTTCTAATATAAGTAAGACACTCAAGTATGTAGACACAAGGTGTTGTCAGTATTCTCAAAGATCTGTATGCATCCCTGCAATCTGCTCTGTATCCGATGTTAGCAATTAACCTAATACATCTACGTTGATTTTTGAAGATTTTAGCCATGTGACTGGAGTGACTCCAAATCAAAATAGCATAACTCATAACAGAATGAAAATAAACAAAATAAACCTTTTTTAGACATTCCGGTGACAACATGTTACTCAAGGATCGTATTAAATAGATTTTTTTCATTAATTTTTTAGTTAGTTCGTTAATATGATTTTCCCAGCTTAACTTAGGATCCAGGTGGATAGCTAGAAATTTAACCGCATCGTTATTATTTTGGTCAATTGGTCTTAGAGCCAGAGTTAATTTCTGTGATTTTTCATTATTCAGGGTAAGTTTATTCAATGCATACCAATCTTTAATCCTGTTGCTCACTGCTCTAGTACTTTCGTTTAAATTACACAATGAGGAATCATAATTAATTGTAGTTGTGTCATCCGCGAACAATATAAATGTAGTGCTTAAGTCACAATTCGAAATATCGTTAATATATAGCAAAAACAGGCACGGTCCAAGGACTGATCCTTGGGGTACCCCATGTTGAACGGGTAATACGTCTGAAAACTGATTATTATATTTGACAAATTGTAATCTGTCACTTAGATAAGAATGTATTAAGTTTATACTGAGATCTGTGAAGTTATAACATTTAAGTTTATCGATTAAAATATCATGACTTATGCAGTCAAACGCTTTTGTGAGGTCGTAGAGACAAATCTGGGTAAAATATTTATTTTAAAAATTTTCCAGGACGATGTTACATAATTTTTGAATTGCTGCGGTTGTAGAGAATTTATTTCTAAAGCCAAATTGGCAAGAACTATATAAAGAATTATTTTCGAGATAATTAGTTAACTGCTGTTTAAGAATCTTTTCAAAAATTTTTGAGAAGATTGGGGTGACTGAAATTGGGCGATAGTTATGAACATCGTCAATACAGCCCTTTTTGAATATAGGAGTTACCGATGAGATTTTTAGTGATTTAGGGTAATATGCTTTGTTGATACACTGATTGATTAATTTGGTAAACGGGTATATTATAATATTTTTAATTGTACTGATGATTTGAGTATTAAGACCATATGCATCTTTACTAGAAGATTTCTTTAGAGTCTCAAATACAGATCTGACCTCATTGTAACTGACTGCGTGAAACTGGAAAGAAATCCCAGCAGGTGTTTTTTTAATGAAGGTATTGGGTGACATGGTCGTTAGTGGTAAGTCCCCGATAATGTCGTCCGCAATATTAGCAAAATATTTATTAATGGTGTCAGCATCTAAACATTTCGATATTTTATTTTTGGCTCTTTTGGAGTTATCCACTATTTCCCAAATTGCCCTTTGATTATTTTTATGATCCCGAATATATTTATCATAAGCGGAAACTTTTGCTCTTTTTAATTCAGCTCGATACTTCTTTGTTAAAAGTTTAACACGTTCCTCAGTGGCAGGACAAGGATACTTTTGATTAAATTGCTTCAGAAATGTAAGATTCTCCCGCATTTTTTGTAATTCATCATTAAACCATTTGATCTTAACGTTATTTCGGAGTGTAGATTTAATAGGAAAAGATAGTGTCATGGCGTTTGTTATTGTTTCTAAAAGCATGTCGGTCTTCACATCTAAACCGAGATAAGAGTCACCGATGAATGACCAATCAACCGTGTCCAAAATTGTATGTAAATGATAAAGTCCTGTTTGTGTTACATACATCAATAATGTAGCTTTGATATAAAATATATTTTTACCTACTAGTATAAATCTTAATATGATTTAGTAAATATTTTTATTATGTTATTTTTGTACTTTTGGCGAATCTTCAATCCATTATCGTAAACTTAGCAACTAACATTTATTAAAACTGACATACATACGCTCATGAGTCACATTATAAAAACTATAAAAAAAAACTAAACTGAACACAGAGGTACACAAGAGGTACGAATTTTGTTAAAATAGAGAAAGATCTATCTTTGCAACTCTAATTAAGATATGCTGTTCTTTTGCAAAGTTAAAATTCATAATTTTTTTAACTGCTGTAATTTGCTTCGTTGAAGAAATTTGTTTGAAACAGTTTGTACAAAATTTTAAGTAGAATAATCACTAAATTTTTAATTGTGTTTATAGCAGTTTTGAGTTAGGCCGAACGTTAATTTTTTCTTTAATTTGAATTTAATTGACTATGAGATATTCTAATAATTAATAATGTACTTTTTTTCTATGTGTAGTACGTTATGGAATTAAAAACTATATCTTGCTATGAGAAACAGAAGATAAACAGCTGCAGTATTGTATTTACTATACCATTGAGTTTTTTTACACTGTTAACTGTTTACCTGCTTACACTGCTTATGACCTGACAAAGTTTGTATGGTGTAGTATTAGTCCGCAGTTTGCTGGACTACACATTTTGTGTGCGATTTTAAATTAAAGTCTATATTTAAAATTTCTTATGCAAAATTTTGACAATATTCCAAATGAATTAAATTTGAAAATCAATGTTAATCTGACACGGTGCCCTACCTTAGAATCTTTTGCAGAAATAGTCCTGTTTTATGTGTTTACACCTCCCAGAGAACGTTCACCCTTAAACTTCTTTGATTTAGGAGCAATAAAAGGTCTTGCATATGTGCAATCATATGCGACCAAAAAGGATCTACTGGAAGCTGTTATTAATACGTTTGACAGGTTAAATGAGCAGAAAATTTTTAAAAGGCACAATTTGTGTCAGTATTAGTGGTGGACATTTGAAACCCAAGAATGTGAATCAAACTTAAAAATCTAATCATCATTCTACGTAAAATTTTCTAAAAAATGCATTCAAACAATTTTTCGGTCTTTATAAATCTACGAGTTACAGCAGTGAAAGATATTGATGAATTTCGATTGTCTACAATTAGTTACTCATGCATTTTCTGAACTGAATAAAAGCGTTATTTGCATTGGATTTGTAAAGATGCAAATCTTTCTTAACATAAGTATGTATAAATAATACCTCTCGTGGTTCCAGATATCCTTATCCAAAAAAATAGAAAAAATTACCGTATATAATGAGAATGACAATAGCCCAAAACAAATGTTTCTTTGTAAAAATGTTGTTACTACTAAAGTAGAATCATTATCAGTAACTACTAATAAACTTTATTAATAGGAATTCTTCAACGAATTTCCCGTTATATTATCGATTTGACTATTTTAAGATTTTTAATAGAGATTCACCGAAATAAGATAGATATTACGTCACTTCTCCGCAGTCTAGCGGTAAATTAGAAGAATTACGTAAGACTTGGTATTTTCCGCAGCAAAATCTGCTATCTACTTTCTCGAGAAGTGCTCTCAGCTATCTTAGCTGATTTCACTGCAGAGACGTGAAACCACATTACCGCGATAATAGGATCTTATTAATTAATACTAAAGTAACCGGGTTAAATATAATTTTGTAAATGTTTTTGTTTATTTAAGTTGATGTCATGGTTTTTTAATTTTCTATGGTTTTACTGCACATTTTTGGAAAATGTAAAGATGCGCGGGTTTAGAAAATTTATATGGAATACATGATTAATATTACGTCATTGTTTAGAATTAAACAAATATCTCGTGAATGTTTGTCATTGTTATAAAATTATAAGAAATTAGTCATTATCGATTATATCATCGTGGTTAGTTGGGATTTATTAATTAATAGTACTAAAATAATCATAAATAATAACTCACCTGAAAGAGACTAGCTGTAAGGTCTTCCAATTCCGATTCTACATCTTGCCTGATTCTATTCAATTTAGTCACTTCTTCATCCCTCAATCTCAATTCTTGATGTGCAACCTTCAATTCCTGTTCTAATCTGGTGAAGGCTAACTCTTTACCTTCTGCGACATTACTACTCCACTCCGCAGGATCGCCACTAGCACCCTTGCAATCGATTTCATCACTTTCGCGTTCATTCTTACCCGAATAAGCTAGATCAATCTCGTCCATACACTTTTCCAACCCCAGATCGCTATACACGGAACTGTCCGAACTGTTTCTGTGCATCACAGTAACGTGTTTATCCACTTTATCAGTGATAGTTGAGATATCAGAGATTAATCCAAAATCACCATGGTCATGGTTGAACAATTTGCTGGTCACGTGGTCTTTGATAGAGTATTCCGGTTCCTCGGATTCGACGTTATCCTCCTCATCCGTCGTATAGGATTCATCGCCGGTAGTTCCCGTTGAACCGGCCCTTTTATGCGTGTGTTTGTTCGTCAAACTCGAATATCCGGCTGTCGAGGGGGCCATGAGCAGTCCTTTCCGTACTGAAACGCCTTTCAGTTCCGATTCCATGGTTTCAGTTTTCATTTTATACTTTCGTTGGGTAGAATTTTGCCGCTGCCGCTACGCCATAATTCTTTATCTGAAATTAAATTCGTTTCTCAGTTAGACAAGTCTTTAATTTATTTCCTGGAGGATTAGCGAAATCATTTTCGGTAATTAGGCGGAGATAAAGCGGATAAACGCGGATATCCCCTCGTATTTTGGGCCTGTACGTTAATGTATATAAATCAGAATGAATTTGCAGAACCATGACAGTTCTGTAAAGTCAATGTAAAAAGAATCGTATTACTTTTTTAATATAGGCAACAGAACTTACTGTTTAAAGTAAAGTACTATTTACATAATTTAAAATACATGTGTTGAGTTAGGAAATTCTAAACATAAAATTGCTGCTGATGTGAGGAAAATATAATCTAAATAGGGTGTTTCAATGACGTCCAAATTTAAATTTTGACAGTTATGTCATCCCATACTATATGCAAATATGATATATGTTACATAGATAGAGTGTAGTATTGATTTTATTCGTTACTATTTTAGTAAGGTGTAAGTTATTTGCCCCTTTTGCTTATTTATACGTCATGATAAACTTTCTGTTGCTCAACCTACTAAATTATTGACTGCCCTGAAGGTGGTAATAAATTCTAGTTATGAGTTCTAGCAAGTTAGTTGTAGCAATATAGGCAACATAGGCAAGTTTAACAACCCAATACTGTACGTAGAGGTTATTTCTTATTTGTCTGCATTTGTATTACATTTTGACAGTGACTGCACACTGAAAAAATACTCGTTTTGACTGCATGTGAATTCCAGTTAAAATGCATTATTAGTTCAAAAATACTATATATACTTATTGTTAGTTATAAGTGTACACTAATCAGAGAAATATGCTTGTAGCACCGCTACTATCGTAAAAGTGTTTTAATGCAACATTACAACGAAATTTGTACTCCTCTGACTGTCAGCTTTAATCATCCAGTATATTCGATTTATGATTTTTTAATTTGTTTTCAGATTAATGCATAAAGCAACATTGAATTGTTCAGAATTTTCAGAAACTCAGAATTAATTTTAAAAGCATACTGGTAGTTGACTATAACAATATTGCAGATCTTTTTTAACCATTTTTTGTCAATTTGCCATTTGCACCACAAAAATGGAAAGAAATAGAGCGGAACAATAAAATCGAATTTGTGTGATAGAGATACAAGGTGAGTTATTCGCACAAAAAATGTGGTGGAGTGCTCGTTTCTCTTGCATCGAATATGACTATTTAAGTAGCTGTGGATAGAAATATGTAAATATTCTGCGATTGTTTTATCGGACATCGACATCGTGAGTTATGGTTAGAGTTAGAGTTAGGGTGATGATACACTGCGATCGAAAAGATCAACTGTGTTCCCCATTTCCGCCGCATTTAGAGCTGGGCGATTAGTTCAATTCCTTTTAAAAACTGCAGGAGGTAATTGTTCCTCTTCAATTTTACTAGCTCCTAGGTACAAGGCGTTGAGTTGGACAGTGCAAAGCGGTTTGAAAGTAGATGGATGGATATTTCGTTCTCTTTCCCACAAAATCCACAATCGGCGAACTGCCATTTATTTTGCAGTGGTCTGGTAGGATGTCAATACACGAATATTGGCTTTGCTGAGGGTAATGCATTCTGACGATCTCTTTTGGATATATGTTCCTAGAGAACTTTTAGCTTGCCTTATACCGTCGACATTTCCCCAGTATTTGGATTATCTCTGCCTAACTTCACTTTTGAGCTTCACCAATATTATACAGCTACTTATCCCCCCACCAAAGGTAGTCTGGCCTCCTTAGGAAGATTATCTGTTATCTCGTTTACTTTCACTCCTGTGTGTCCTGTACAGTAAGGTTACCTTGTTCCTTTTGTCCAGCTCATTTAGTTTGTTGAGACACTCCCAAACTATATTCGAGGTGATAATATTTGAGTTGAGCGCCCTTTACATTATCAAAGATTATGATATTTTGATTTTTGTGGCTTCTGTCAATCTTAAACTCGACGCATCTTTCAATAGCGTCTATTTACTCTTGGAAGATATTTGAGTACATCCCAAGCTTTTGACATATTTGGTTCTAGGCCAATGTAGCCCTATTCCAGTCTTCTCTGCCGGTTTGAAGCCGTCAGTGTACCATTTGATGGCGTTGCTATTAAATTTCGAGATGGGGTCTTTCTTCCATTCGCTTCTGGGACTGAGCTTTGTGGTAAATCTTTTCACAAAACTGAACTACCTTGGCAAGTCGTCTTGGAACATGTCCCCTCCTTTCCCCCTCTCCTTCAGGAGGCAGATCAGCATCTTTACTAGCATGTTGACTACTTCATTGCTTTTCATCTCAAAGTAGACATAGACCAATTTCAACGTAATGCTCTGGGTTTTCGTCAGTTGTTCGAGCTTTCTGCAGGACTCCAGTTCTACCTCAGAACCTCAATTGACAGATTGCAGTGCTCTTGGAGTAGTTTATCTTATGGAATTTAAACCTCTCCATTTTCTTGCAAGCAGTTCAAAGTATTTTCAGCGCAACACTGGATGGCCATTATTTTAGGCAAAATGGAAAAGCTAAAGGCTAATAACCTCGACTGATTCACTAAATTCTCAAGTTCCAATTTACGCGCCATTCAGTGTTTTTGAACCTTTAGTTTGCAGATGTAGCGTTTGTTTATTATACCTCATTTGTCATTCAGCAATTTAAATACCGATTTCCGAAAATATTCAGAGTGAAATGGAAAGAGGCTTGTAATATGAACACGTTCATATATTTGAAACGTTATATACGAACTGTTACGTAATGAACGCAAAAAATGCGAATAATAATAATAATAATAATAATAATTCATGCCTTCGCATCCCCCAACAGCTTGCGCCAATTACAGGGGGCATCGGCTGGCCATGAGTTATTATTACGCCTGCGGCTGTAGACCGACTTAAGATGTTACCTTTCCGCATTTGCCATGGAATTTGGGAAACTACAGAAAACCAAATTCAGAAAGAACATACTAGGGTTCGAACCCAGTACCGCCGCACTATGAAGTGAGTGCACTAGGCTCTGAGCCACTAACCGCAATTCTTAAACAATTACGACAACAGCATACTATCGGTATATTTTTGTGTTTCTATCTAATTATTGCATTTCTATTGAGTATATGGATGCTTTTGGACTATAAAAAGTACAAAGTACAAAAAGGACTATCTGCTGATGTGATAGTTCATAGAGTTGCAGAATAAAACAGTTTTAGCTGGAACTGTTCCAAATCAAAAAATCAATTCTGATTCGATATGTCTCAGAATGCAACGCTGAAAACCTATCAGTAATAGCAGCAGTTTTTGCTGTATACTGTGCAAAATAATATCATTTTAGCATTAAAACTGCAATTTTACCAATTACTTTGTGGTATAAGCATACTAATGCAAATGAGGTAAAGTAGACAGAAACACTAGATGAAGAACATGTACCAAAAACATGTATGAGGCGTAAAAGGTGTAAATAAATCTTCATGTCCTAAATTGGTATTTAAGACTTGTTCTCTATAGAACTTTCTGATTAATTTTCATTATTTTTTTTTAATATGATCTCATTTTTACTCAATGTTTTCCATGCTATCCAGAGGTAGTAGTTTCAAAATATTAGTATTTTAAAATATCTCTATCGAACTGGAACTTATTGAGAATTTGAGTCAGAGAATGAAAAAGAAACGAAAAAGTAGTCAGTGATGATTAGTTCGAATTGTACATTTTGCATTACCACCAATTACAAACATACAGGAAACATCTCACCAAACCTTGAATATTTGGTTTTTCCATTGCATAATTCAGAGATTTCCCTTATAAGTAACATCCGTATGAGTTTGCCTTAATTATGGCTTCTTAGATAGTTTTTTAATGAACATGAGATCATTTTTACCAATTCAAAGCATAATGATATAATTTATCAAATTTAATTACTTTGGTAATCTTGTATCCTATAATTAGAAACTTTTCATTCGCAAAGTTGTAAAACATTTAAACTTATTTTCTTGCTAATTCACGAAGCACCGATTAAAAGACATAATTTCGATCTTGAAAACTTGGAAAATGTCTTCTGTCATGCCTAAGTGAACGTTCTATAGCTTCAGGCGTCTTTCGGAATATTCGAGAAGTTTCTTTTATTACAGTTGCTGTTTGATGAAGTTCGCAATTTTATGTCGAGGAAATATAGCAGATGCATTAAGCATAATGCGTAGCAGCCTACTGAGTTTTAATAATCTAGTCTTTGTAAGAAATTACGACGGACATATTCTTTAAAATTGTTATTCAGGTATATTTTATTTGTAGCTTGAAAATTGCATGTTATTCCTTTGTGAAGATGAAATTAAATTAATAATTAAATTATAACCCTGCGGATAGTATTTTTCTTTCTACTTTATCATTACGCCTGAGAACGGAAGCTAGCTAGTATTTTTATCTTTTATTGTTTTATATTTTTTATTTCGTGTACGAAGTATACATTTACTTTTTTTTATGCGCTACATAAAGGAATACTTGTGTATCTCTTGAAAATTATTCTGTACTAGACGGGAGAGTACTACAAAGTGAATTAAAATACATGACTTGCTTCTTTAAAGATGCAGCAGTTCGCGGACTACATACATCGTGTCTGGTGCAAAATAGGATAGGTACAGTCTGTTTCAAATTAAATGCGAATCGAGGATATTGTGT
>ML218279.1:0-12152 GCA_004785975.1 Popillia japonica | reverse complement strand
CAATTATATGTCACACATGACAAAGATACTCTCCACTCTTGTGACACAATATACCTTTGTATACCACAAACAATTTGATTATTGATTGCGTAGTGTTTTATATATTATTTAGAAATAGAATGCCTTTAATTTGGTATTTCCCTGATTTGAATATTTGTGGCAGATGTAAATTGGAGACACAGGATTCTATATTGTTCACTAAATAATATTTTTGAACATAAAGTTTCCAGGACGCAAGGTTTTACTATTTTTTCTCAAGATGTAGAAATTCAGGTGTTAAGATTCAGCCTTTTAATTAATCAGCAGACGAAGAAAAATGCCGTGTCTGTCTTTCCCAACAAAAAGATATTTCGACAGAAGATAAAGGAAAATTAAACGCACTGCTGCAGAGAAATATAGCAATAGCCGCAATTGCCGATGAAGTTGGTTTATCAGTAAATAATAGTCTTTTGTAGTTCCTAATGCAATGATATAAGCAGTATTTGATTCACAAATATTGAACCGGTTTCATTCAAATTGATTAACCGGGTGGTTAACCGGTGCGGCGTAACATAGGTTATGGTCGGAAGGTCAGTAGATAAGAATATGTCCTGACAAAGGTCTTACACAAAAGTTTTTCCTTTACTGTTTTCCTTAAGCCATGTGAAAAATCAACAGTGTTACTATCTTCTTCGCCCTAGTACTACTTATTACTTAGCATTTATGCAATGCTGAATTTTGTCCCTATCTAGAGGTATCATAAGTATACCGTTGGCAACAGAAACTTGAGGAAGAGCAGAATCCATTCGCTAACAAACGCAAGAATAATTGCGGGAGAAAACGAATTGTCGCTGATGAAGATTTGGTTAATATAAGAAATTTTATTGACGAGCATCCATTTACTTCCACAAGAACTGTTGGTCGGCGTTTAAATTTGAATTGTTCTCGGCAAACTGTATGGAGACGATTGAGAGACGCAGGCTTGTGGAGTCGACATGCTGCCCAAAAGCCAAATTTCACGCCAAGGCACGCAAACTGTAGATTGGCCTTTGCTCAAACAAATATCGGTCATAATTGGGACAATGTGATTTTTTCTGATGAAAAACCAACTTTATCGGCAATGGCTATATTTATCTGCAGCAGTGCGTTTAATTTTGCTTTATCTTCTGTCGAATTAGCTTTTTGTCGGAGAAGACGCGGCACTTTTCTTTGTCTGCTGATTAATTAAAAGGCTGAATCTTAACACCTGAATTTCTACAGCTTAAGAAAAAATAGTAAAACTCTGCGCCCTGGAAACTGTATGCTCACATATGGTATTAAGTGAACAATATAGAATCTTCTGTCTCCAATTTACATCTGCCACAAATATTACAAAGACGCCGCAAGTACTATTTTAGGCAGATATCAGGATACACAGATAGAGGTATGCCGACGCGCATCTTATGCATATGTCATTGCGAAGCATTAATTGTAAAATACAAATCCCGCCTACGAAACCAGCGATTTTAACCTCTATTGAAATAAATTTCATATGTAATTTGTCTCGCACTGACGTCATGCGCGGCTTCGACGACCTTTGGTTTTGAAACGAACATACCTCTATCTGTGTATCCTGGCAGATATGTAAATAAAGTTTGTCTACGGTAAAATTCCCTTCAAGCTTTCCGAACAAAATGTTAAAATCAGAGAAATACCAATTTAAAGCCGTTCTATTTCTAAATAATATATAAACCACTACGCAATCTATAATCAAATTGTTTCTGGTAAACAAAGGTATACTGTGTCCCAACAGTGGAGAGTATCTTTATCATGTGTGACATATAATTGCTTTTGTTTACCATTAATGCGAAATAAATCCTGGGAGTAGCCGAATGGATACATTCCAGATCTATTATTTATAATTTTCTCTAAAATTAAAAGCGAATAGTACTGCACACATACACTTATATAATTGCATGATCCGGAGTTTTAAATACAAAAATAATTTTTCTTGTTTAACATAATATATAATTCCATAAACATTTTTGTATGGAGCTTATCCCAAGTATTATTAAAAAAAAAAGCTTCATCTCATTATTTTTAGTCAATATACAAAAACATCAAACGCCAAATTTGATTATTAAAGATAGCCATTCTCAACACCATAAAATAATAGCATTTCTATATAATATGAAAATGCTACGCAAGCATTCTTTTGTGCGTAACCAGAAAGAAGCTACTATTTATGTAGGTACTCGAGATTTTAAAGGATGACGTGTCAGCGATTCCCAATTGAAAGATCCGCATGCTGTTTTTCTAATACAATATTATTCCGCATTTAAGCAAGCTACTTCAGAAGACCACTATCTCTTAACAGATACCTACACGAAATGTTTAATTTTAATAATAATTAATAATAACATAGGTTTTCCAACGGAGAAGCTCTATAATTCTCTCTTCGATCGTTACGGTAATCAAATATATTACAAATCAACAGTGTTACGTAGTATGTATTTGAAATTATAATAATGAGACTACAGCAAATACTTTTTCTACTTTTATTAACCAAGAACATATCTAGTTTTCAAGTTTACCTTCAAATACGTGCAGTTGCACGATATATTTCACAATACTTTGTGTTTTATCGATATAACGATGTTTTGACTCATTATAAATGACGATAATTACATATATTGCATTTAAAATAATAAAAACCAATATAGCTAAAGTATAAATTGAGATATTACGTGAATGTTAGACGTCAAAAATCATGAACTACGCATCACTATGTATGAAAAAGTGTAGATCACCCACAATACAGCACCGCGAACCGGGTAACTGCAAACAATATCCTCGATTCGCATTTAATTTGAAACAGACTGTACATACATATGTAGATATCTAAATGAAACGATATGAAAACGACTGCACTTGCCTCATTTTTCCTAATTTTCTCAACAATGGGTAGGTATTATAATAGCGTACGCAGCATAAGTATAAAAATGCGATTCTTCTAGTCATACCTAGTGACAGCCATCAACTTTCCCCAGAGTGTTACACACTCAAAGAATATTGTTTTCATTGTATTCAGTTTAAGCACAACATAATGTAAAGACCACAATACGTGCGTCTATGTAATGTTATATTAAGTAGGCCATGATTGTTTTGTTAACGAACAAAAGAACTACCAACATTTGCATCTGACTCGATTTTCTGAGAAACAGTGCCAAGCATGGGAGGTGAATCTTTCCATACGTCTTGTATCTTCAAGTAAATGAATACATGGAGAAAACAATAGATTTCCTGACGTGAGAATAAGTTTATTTTTTTCTTTTTCGTTGGAGTATTTGTTCACTGTTAAAAGATTGCTTGCTTTTGCGATTTCGCTTTTTATTATTAACTATAAGTATGGTAGGTATTTTGAACTATATGTGTGAAAGAAACTTTCTAAAATTTAATTCGTGACAAAAATTTGAATATTGAATAATGTAAGTAAATAAAGTTACTGGACCTTGTTATATTGTAATATATAATTTCTAGCCGATTTTCTGTTTATAGTTGTTAAACTATTTATTTAGTTAAATGATCCGTCATATATCTCTAAATATAATTTTAGATTAATTTATGACTATTATTGTGATGATGGAATGAATTGAAACTAGTAAAAAGCTAGTAAAGAACTATTTAATTTAAATTGTTATTTTATTATTTGGTTTTGTATGAAAGTTTCGTATCTTAAATATTCCTGAAGTACATACCAGTAAAGATATTTTTGATTTTCTTAATGGTGGAATACCACAGTCCATCGTTATCAATATCATTTCTATAGCTTAAAGATTTTCTGTACATTTTTCCTCTCATGGGCGGCTATACCTTAAATGGCAGTGTAAGCAATAAGCAACGTGTTTTTGCTTATAAGTATTGCCTTGCAGTGTTTTCTCGCCTAGATGAATTGAAGTTTTATAACGCCGGCAGGTCTAGGAATCCCGCTCAAATCTACCAATTGGAATACGCGTTAGTTCTAGAACAGTGAACGATCGCTCGATGACATCTCGCATTAACTTTCAGCAACTTTGCTACTTATGATCTCAGACTGGTTTGGAACTCATTAGAACGTGATCCTGCGAGCATCTAAGAAACTTTCCTGTGACACCCTAGTGTTAACTCAGGTCGAACTTGACAACGTCAAATATCCTAGTAGGCTATCAAGTAGAATTTCGAAAGATACATTATCCTGCAGGCAGTTTAAGGTGTCATCTACGTCAGTCTGGATGACTGTTATTTTCGTTTGGAAATTGAAGGATGAGCTTCCCAGACTGTCGGCATTCTCATTTGGTTTTTCGCCTCATCAAAGTCTAATACTCAAGCAAATCAAATGATTGAGCTGTATTTTAATTTATTTAAATAAATAATAGGAGTAATTTATTGTACCAATTACAAAAAAAAGTTTAAGAAATTACAAAAAAAAAAGTTTAAGAATATAGAAATAAAATAAAATAACCAAAAATGGCACAAATCCCAGGGCGATGTTCAGCCTAGATAGATAATGGACCGCCTTTAATTGCCATGATCTCCCATTCATAAGAAATGGGACTTTGCAGTTAGCGTTATTCAATTGCCATTATAATGTAAAGCTGCTTTACTCCTACGTACAATACATAATATGTAGGTACATAAGCAAGCATCTTGTTAGAGATAATAGTTTTGCGTTTGTTATATATGAGTTTACCTAAAAACTACAACTAGGTATTAAACAAGTTGCCTTAAGAAAATTGCCAATTCTGATTACTTCCATTGCAGGCTTTCTTAAAGGTATAATAGAAAAGTTTCTATGTTTTTATCTACAATATTATATATAAATATTTTTATGTGTACTGGCTGCTTCTCGAACTAATGCTGCGGTTCTTGTTGTATATTTTTGTGTGTGTGAATGTGTTTTCTAGATTGTGTTACAACATTATCTCGTCGCAAGTATTGTTGCGCTATTAATTTTTTCACGGCGTTATCATAAAGTAAGGAAGTAATTGGTGTAAGTATTTGCTTACGGAGTGGAATTTAGTATAGCCAAAGCCAGTTACGGCAATTGCTCAATATGACTTCTATTTTGTTGTTGTAAAATTACAAAACCTTTTCTCCAAATTGTAGACAGCATTCCGTAAGATTTCTGGTTGAATTTCTCCATAATATTGTCTTTTAATTTTTGAAGCATTGTTGGTCGTCTTATAAATAGTACACTTTCTAAATAACCCCAAAGTCAGTAGAGTTAAGATTACGTGGACATAAATTTGCGAAATATTTGCTTAAAACGTGATTTCGAAAAGCGTTGGTTAACAATTTTTCGATTGGTAGGGGTGGTACATCCTGTATAAACATGTTTTCAATTCCGCGCTCATTTTGCAGCTGTGAAATAACAATCTGGACCAGTAAAACCGCAGCAAACGGCGAGTATCTTGTCATGAATACCTTCTTGGACGATTGTTTGTTGATTTCCTGCATTCTATAGTTTTGAGTATTGACTCCACCAGTCAAAGGAAAATGTGCCTCATTTGTTCATAAAATACCGGATAACCATACGGTTTCAATTTCTATCTGAGCCATTACTCGCAAAGAAAAATCGTAGCTAGTAGCCAAATGTACCTCCTTTAATTAAAACAGCATTTTCAGTTTATATGGATACATTTTTAGAATTCTACGCAAAATTTCCCCAATCGTGGTATACGGTATTTGCAATCGCATTTGCACTGCTGATTTTCATGAACATCTATAACTTGGACATCACTAATTCTTGGTGTTCCTGATCTTGGCAGGTCAATTACAGACTCTGTTCTTTCAAATTTTTGTATCAAATTGCAGTGCGTTCTCATTTGACAGGGCCTCGCTCTCAAATCCATTCTCGTGCGAAGTTTTTCTAATTCAGCGGTGTTTCCCATAGAATGTTTCCCTTAAAAAATCTACCTTTCATTATATTTATTTCAGCTAGATAGAATAACGTTTTCAAGAATGTACCGTACAGAATATTATACACATTTCACATTAAATATCCTGAAATTTAATGTGGGCAACCCAGAAACACTATTCAAAATTTGTCTAGTTTAGTGTGAACATCAGCATGCTACATTACAGATTACCTCATTCATACACCGTAAATTAAACCTGTTCTCTCCACGAATGCAACCGCTTTTAATTACATACGACTTGTATGCCTTTCTTCCTCCATGTACCACAACGACCGTTCACATTCTATGTCACATCTAACTGTAATTTAATATTAAAATAGGAGGATCACATCATCGCTACATTATGCAGGGAAGAATTAACTTCGCATTAAGTTACGGAATCTTGAGAAATGTAATATGGGAACCGTTGTCCTCAAACACCTACATTATGCGAGTAGCTAACGTTCGCTAGTTTTCATGTTTTATTAGTTGTATAGTCAGACGTAACATACACTGAAGTTCATACAATTGTAACGCTGATGCGTTATATAACTTAATGAATAACCGCCATTTGGCAGGATTAAAATCATTTGTGGGGACTATCTTGTTTACTTTTAAATAAGTTAGACGGGAATGATGCTAATGCTGTTTCAAGGTCGTAAATTATGTGGTAAAACAATTTGCTTTTTATATTTAGTACATTATAACACTTTATTACATAGTTAGTAGTTATTACATATAGTAATAACTACGTATAAGTATTATAGGAAAACCCACTAATACAGAACGTGATCAAACTCAATTTTGAAAGATGACTTAATTGATTATAACAGAGCACTTGATAACTTCAACTGCTATTAACGATCATAATACAGCGCCGTACGATGGGCAGAAGTTTGTTATTTATTTAAGTAATCCAAAACTCCTCAAAACCTTTTGCGATTGATCAATTGACTATGAAAACTGCCGTACTGGTGAGAAATGTTGTCACTACAGTTCGTCATTCATTGGTATAATCTGCAGGAATTGTGTTTGTCATAACTTTTGAACGTAACTTCTTTGGGTCTGTAAATGATCTATAATACTTTTATGATTGAGATTGGCTGTTCTCCGTCTTCCGTACAGATGCTGGCAGGTATTAGTTAAACCAATTTTTAATTTTATATTAGTTTTGGACTTTCGTTTAGCTGACCCTAGCCTTTTTGGATCTGTTTTGGATTTGTCAAAAATTGCTTTAACACACCGCAGACAAAGATAACGTCGATAAATAAAAAATGCGAAATTTTGTCTAAACCTTTATAGACACAAGTGTATCTGTATGCGAACAGGTATGCGGTAAAGTATGCGTTATAGACAAGAGGTATGTAGTGCTCAAGAAACGTAACGCTGGTATTTTCGAACAAAGGAAAGTATTATACTGAATGTAAAGACACCACATCAGGTATATAATTCCATGTGTTATTGACCTCGATACCACTGTGCACGTTATTATACCGAGTAACTACTAGGACCGCGGCATTCTAATATTTATGTGGTCGTAGGCTGTACGATGTTTAGCGTTGCTTTCCGATGAAAATTATGTGCATTTTATTCTTATTATGGGCGGATTTAATTGACATTTGTCGATAAACTATACATAGGAATGTCTAAACGTCTAAAGGTAGGAACGGTTTGAAGAGATGCCGCACGCATATTTCAGGGACATTAAGGATACATATTGATGTGGCTAAGAAGGTAAAGCAGTGGTTCTTATTAACCGGATTATATCTTTTCCAATATTTAGAAATGTACATATGTATACTATTGCATTATATGACAGCATGTATCATGAAAAATAATGCCATTAAGTGATAAACAAATGATAGGATAAAGAAAAGTGCTTTAAATCGCTGTAACAGCTACAACCAACTACTTTTAAAGGCATTTGATACACAAATGGGACTATCATATTGCGAAATTTTATGGACATATATGCAGATAAAAAATATAGATATTATAGCAGAATTAGAGAACTTTATAGGAATGAAATACTTCTAGAATTCTTAACTATTGAAAATGCTCTCAATGAATTAATGACTAGAACCTCTCAATACTTAGAAAGGGTAAAATTATCGCAGTAATACATAAAATAACACAAAGGTATTTTACAAGCACTTTTACGTATAAATTATATCGTGTTATTCACGTATTTCAAGAACTCTAGAGAGAGAAATTTGAAAAGAAGTCCTTATTTTATTCCATGCCTTTATCTACTAGATGCCTACACAAAATTTTAGTGTTGAAAATTACATCTAGATTAAAAAATTAACAGCATACATACATATAAATCAGTAGGCTATGGTTTTATATCTGTTGGTTGCGTATTTATCTTAAACAGTAAACAGAGAAAATATAATTAATAGAGAAATTCCATTCCACTAATCAATTTTCAAACGAATTGTTTCCAGAATCTTCAAATATTTGTTTCATTTTCCAAACAAATCTCATTAGCGAGTTAAAACACACAATTCTATTATGATAAGCACGACAATAGCTTCGCTTACATGCAACATACTTTCCTAAACATTTTAACGGGCTGCACTGCAAATTCCAAAGAGATTATTGTTAAAGTTGGGACGATATCTACATGAAAAGTTTAGCGAACAATGGGTAGAAAGTTGTTTAATTTTTGTTCGGATTTTATCGCAAATGTGACGGTTTGCAAGAAAGTTGAAACTGATAAACTATCCCGTTATCTTTTGATAGACAACTCTATACTGTTTTCTATTAATACACAATATGTAAAAAGGAAAACAGATTAAATTTAATTAGACCTGAATAATGGCATTTTTTTTAATATAATTTAATGATAAGCATGCTTAATAAAATTTGACACTGTTTCATAAATAATAAAACAAGAACAACTGTATACAATTACAATTACCAAACTTTGTCATAACCTGGTGATTTAAAATAGAAAATAACTGGTAATCTTCACAGACAGATTTCACTACAAATTGGATAATTTCGCCACAGCTTTCATGTCGTGTACGGTGAATTAATACGATGTTTGAATGCATAGTTATGATTAGGTGTAATTTAAGGCCCATTAATTGTATTTAACTGGAGATTAAGTAATACAAATTACAGATATTAGTAATATGCGTGTATAATAATTAAGCAAATTATTATTTATTACAGGAGGAAATTAGGAAATTCCAAAAGTTTGTTAAGAGTAGGCTTTCTCGTTTGTTGTAGTAGGTGATTTAAAAATGTTTAAAACAAAAAATAAAGCGTCGTTGAGCGTTAGAAATGCATTCCATATTTTATATGCAGCATTTCCAGAATGAATTATGTATGTATTTCACAAACATTGTCTAAATTCTGATTATATATTCAATATAACGTAAAGTCGTCTTTTAGGTACATGTGCTTATGTATGTACATACATCCATGAATAGATTCATAGAAGGCTTGTTATGTACGATAAGTAAATAAGCTCTTGTGCTCTTCTGATATGCATTTGATTGATGCCCAGCTTTTTTGATTTTCCATTATATAGGTATGATCGGCTTACTTTGATACAATTTTCTGATGTATCACATGTTAAAATGGACCCTTTTCATGTCTAATCTGAGAATGAATTAGTTGATACTTCAATTTGGGAAAAGTTGGCGGTTCAACTGAGAATCAGCTTTCATCTCTCTAAAGAATGCCTTTGAATTGTTGTGCATATTGCAGTAGCAATGGGAGGTAATGCCTGCAATCTATCAAAATGTGATGATGTCTTTGACATCAGCGCAGGAGATATTATAGCAGTGAAGTGAATAGAAGTCTTCCGATGTAGTAACTGTTAAACTTGAACAAGAGCAATTCATGGATTTGAATTCGTAATGCAAGGGAATCCTTATTAAATAATTTAGAAATTAATAGATATCAGTCATTTCGATAAGTTTGGAAATAACGCACCTTAAAGGAGCTAAACAGCTGAAAAATAATTGAAAGAACAAAATGTTTTTCAAAATCAAAACTTTTACTGTACAAAAGTCTGAAGTTTTTAGGTAGTTAAATGTTGTAAAAGCTCATTGTTTCATATGTCTTAATTACAAAGAAAACGATAAGCATCATTTGACTACCCAGAAGCTAATTTTTATGTCACCTTGAAGTAGAATATAATTGAACATCACATATCTCGTTGCGTTTTTTAGACATCCAGGGAGAACCAAGTATTGCAACTTCTGTACTTATTGTTTGGTACTTCCAAACCATAACTTTTCTCTGATATTACCAGGAATAGATAAAATGCCCAATTTCCTGGCAAAAAGGATACTGCTTTTAAAGATTTCTTTTAATATTTTTTATGGTTGGTTAGTTAGTATGTAGTTTTTTTACAGTTTATAGTGCCAAAATGGTGAACCTATATACCCATATAAGATCTATTATATAGTGAGTGTTCCAGGAAATTGCAAACGTTGCAAGATTTATTCACTTATCACCGTTATGTTGCAAATACATGTATAATATGTGAAGAAATTACCTCCTATATGCCACGAAATATGTGTAATCCGAAATTCCTGTATATTATCTATACAGTTAGAGCTCTATGTGAAATAGTAGACAATTACGAGTAACGGGCACACCAAATGTAGTACAACTTTATTATTATTATTATATTAATACAACACGTATTACCAAGTGTGGATGATATCGTTGTAGTAGTTATGAAAGAGTATGTCTGTGTTCAGTTACGTATTCGTATTACATGCTTGAGTTAGTTCTAAGTGTCAGACAGTTAACAATAGTAAGACTCGCTAGCATGTTCCTTGTAAGTCGATAGTTCGAAACACGAAAGCAGATACTTAACAATTAATGCATAATTAATTCTATGTATGTTGTAAAAAAAAATATAATTTGGAAAACTTAGGTTGTGATGTAATAGATAAAGGATTATTACTATAATTAGACGGTTCTTTTTGTTTGTTGGCTTGCAGTTGTTTTTATTTTGTAAACCGGTCTCATATATTTATTGTCATACACACATAATTATGTTCCACATACTCACTAATTTCCTTTAATTTTTCTATTACGTTTTCATTTATTCTTTTTCTACACAAAATGTAGCTTTTAGAATAGGCAGTTTTATGACCAAAGCATATCAACAGATTATCTGTGCCATAATTTAAACTTTTTATTTAATATTATTAAAGTAATAGCAATCTCTTTTGCTCTCGTATACATACATATGTCGCTTATTTGTATGAAAATTTAAAAAATATACAAACAAAATTTGTTCTTTTTCGCAATTCTCAATTCATCATTGAGACAATCGTGGGCCTTGGTAGGTACACCTCCTCGTCTCTCCGCATAACGGACCCCAAGAACACAACAATGTTGTATATGTAGTGATTGAATGTGACCGCATAAATATACATACATAACGAACGCGTACTTGCTGAGAATACGAAATTCCAAACCGCATACGCTATGCGACTCTAAAAAAGACAGACAACCCATCATGACAGCTTATCTGCTTTCTATCGTCGATCCTAGTACACAACGACCCGGTATCAAGTCGTAACCAGCCGCATAACTCCTACACTCCACGATGAAATTATCAAATGCTTCCTGCCACTTAGACGCAATCATTCGTCGACGGCGAAACAATGGGAAATAGACGTTTTTCCCCTCTTATATCCTATTAGTGTAATCTTGAATTGATAAGTTATCAACATGCAACGTTAAAAAAAACGGACACAATGAGCTGCGATTACGCGTATATACTCCATAGATAGTTGTCACGCTATAGCTTTGACGAGGATAATATTTTGAATCTTTCTCGTAAACCTTACTTATCTTAAGGTCAGATGATATCTCTATTATATCCATCATGTTTCTAAGTATTAGTCATTTTTATAACAAAAATATTTATTGCCTAAACTTATGTCTATTATCGGGAGAATTAATTAGGGAATATTCACGCAACTTTGGTTTCAGAAGAAATGAAGGTCAGAAGTTATCTTTAAATAATATATCTATAAACAATGTTTTTTTTCGAAAGAAACGGTTTGTTGCTTTCCACGTGAATTTACATATTTTTGTTATTTCAATGAAAAGATTACTGGGAACGTCCCGTTGTTTACAGATACACAGTTTTTGTACGAATATTCTCAAAGCAATTACTTCTGTTCAATAATGTAATTTTAATTGTAATTTTATTTATCTGGCATTCACAAAGATAAATATGTTTCAGGATACTGTTTGGTCCTACACTATTTTTGA
>SMLS01066116.1:0-20658 GCA_004785975.1 Popillia japonica | reverse complement strand
GGGGCACTCTGTATTACCACAGAATATCAAACATTATTTTTTTTTCATTTTTTATTTATCAAATTTATGGATAGAAAAACGCGACATAATTGTGCTGCAAGGGGTTGCAAGAACAGGCGGTATCATACCGGCAAAGAAAGCTTTTTTTTGTTTCCCAAAGATATTCCAAGGTATTAAGCACCATTGGTTTATACAATCGCTATAATATTAAAAATCAAACACCTGTTGTACTACGTACTACATACGTACTATAATTTATATTACAACATTTATTCCCTCTTGCTAATATTAAAAAATATTCTATTACAAAATGAGTATTGCTTATTTTACGCATTTGCCATTTTGAATATTATCTATATATGCTTATTTCAAGGGTATCTAATTTTCAGTCAATACCCCCCTGTTAACGGATACAATTTTTCTCAATCCGACCCCGCGTTTCTTCTACACAAAATGGCGTGAATAGCCCGAAGGTCACTGAATCTGTCTTAAAAAGATCAAACGCGCTGACAAGGAGTGCAAATTCTACTTGTTTGATATGCAGATTGCACTCCTTGTCGTTTACATCAGAAGTGGGATACCACGGTGGATTCTTTCAAATTTGAAATTTCGCGCAAGATGTGCGCGCCTCTGCGAAGAGTCTGGAGAACTAAATATAGTATTGTTGCCAAGTCATACTAGGCTTTATATTTAAAGCAATTATAATCAAACATCAAAAGAGGTTTTGATATGAAATATCAGTCTGTTCATAACGATATTTTCACCAAAAAGTCTTTTTGTTGCTCTTATCATTAAGTAATCTATCAATAATTATGATTAACTATAAGAGGAAGCGACATGGCAACGGTGTACAATATTGAGGATATAATAAAAATCAATAAAAATGCAAATCATGATGACGTAGTGCTTTGAGGTTATGAACAAACGAAGCACAAGTTCCGGGTAAGTTTCGTTACTATCTATTGTTGTTTTATTTTAATAATTGTTATAGTAATTTGGCACTTAGATAATTTATTTGGTGTCATACGTCAGTGCGGTGTGTGGTGCGGTGGTCTTAATACACATCCAAGTTGTCATCAGTTCATTGCCAATTTTAAAACTTGTATTCTAAATAATTTAGTTTTCTGGTTCTATCGGGTTCAATTGTGAGGAAGATAGTGGGCATATCTTAAGTAATCTGCAATCTTTTATGACTGCTATTGAACCTAAAAGTGCTAGGACTTGTGCATTGGATAAGAACGAACTAGAAGCTTCTTCTCGAAATATTCCCATTAATGATGAAATTGATTTTAATTATCAAGCCCTAATTATCATCACCTATGTCTTTGGATTCATCCTTAGAAAACTTAATTTATCCGATTGTCAGGTTAGTAAATCTTCTTTATTCTCTGCTAATGTAGAACCTCATCATACATTTACAATGTTTAAGGAATTTGGTGATTCAAATAATCTTCTTTATCCCACTTTTAGTTTGGCATTATATGTTCATAACATTTACGATAGGATGGTTGTCTTGCTAATATCATTTGGTCATGTAAATTCTATTCAGAAGAAAATGTTGGTAACTTTGCGGAAGGTTAGCTTGTCATGGTATGCTTGCGTTAATTCAGGTCATCAAACTTTGGTTCAAGAACAGCTGTTAAATATATCTACGAGTTTAATTATTAGGAAATTTTATGATGATATTTGTCGGCCTTCTACTGACAGATCTGATAATTGAAACGCAAGAAAAATTGCACAGCTGATGCATTTGTAGAGGGTAAGACATTTCTAGTCTTTTGTGCATATGAAGAATTGTCCTTACGTGATGTAGTTGTTTATTAGAATTTCAGTTTATTTATTGTTATGAGTACATAGTTTATTTTGTTATTTTTTCAAGACTATTGTTTTATTTATTAATGTATTTTTATTATTTGCAAGAGAATGTTATATTATTTATATACATGTAATTTATTGAATTTTAAATATTTATTTTTGTTAGTTTAACTTTATTTTTTCCAGATATTTTATTTATACACGTAAATACGTGTCTGTGATTTCTATATTTATAGATATATCGCACTGATGAGATCAAACAAGATCGAAACACGTATTTAGAGTATATTTAGAACCAAAAAAAGCATTGTACTAATTTAAAAGTACCGCCATCGCCGTTGTTTACAAATTTAGTACTACCAGAAAACCACCAGGGCGGCGTTCTCGTAGGGGTCTAATTTTTAGCGTGGCATGCGTCACTCTTATATGATATGCTCCTTGTGGGATACCTTTAACCCGAAGTGTTAAAGTACAATTTGAAGTGACTTTTTTCTTTTCTTCCGTTTGTTTTGAACATTAACGAGAATAACCATCGGTATGTCGGAAAGTGAAAATAGTGCGTTCAACGCTGGGGCCGGTCAAACTGACCTCCCTAATATGCCACAAAGATTAACAATTATTGAAGGTTAACCAAAATACAGTGCTTGCGATAGAGAAATGTGAGATAGAAAGAATTGACAAGATACGATCCGGATAAGAGTGATTATTCTATATAGGTATAGAAACTGGCGTTGTAACAACAAGAGTGCTGTAAATATAGCGGAAAGATGACACTCCTGTGATTTCGTTCAAGGCGGCTGACACATGCTGAACATATTACACAAAACATTATTAAAGTTCTAACATCGGAACTGGTTCTAAGAATATTTAAGCCAGAATTGCAAACTAAGCTTCATACTGATGCAGGTTCTGTCAGTATAGCTGCAGCTCTAATACAAAGAGAAGATGGCTCTACGAAACCTGTTGTTTATATTAGTCGTCAAACTAACAGCAGCGAATCCAATTTCTATTTTTACAACCTTGAAACTGTAAGCTTGGCAACAAGATACTTGCCGAATGCATTGATATTTGGTAAAAGAAGGCGCTTGTCCGCTGAAGACACGTTCCTAAAGGGAATTTCACCTAAGAGGAACATTGATATTGATGATGCCAAAGCAAGTCAGAAAATGGTCAAATGCAGAGAGAGACACGAAAACGTTTCAATATAAAACGGAAAGAGGCTGTACTTTTCAATGTTGGTGATGAGTTTGTGGTACAGGACATTCAGAAAGCTAGTTCTGGAAAACTAGGAAATAAATTTTTGGACCTTAAATGGTCAGTTGTTGGACCTTAAATAGTCAATTGTTGGACCTTGTTGTATGTGTCGTGTATGTTAATAAAACAATTTTGCACATTGTAACTCTTTATTGCAACTTGCGTGTGTCTATGACTGTGTCTACTTGTCATGTTGTCAACTGTCTGTCTGGTGTATATGATGTATTGGCTGTGAACGCCATCTCTGTATAGATATCTATACAACGTCTCCCTCTTAAAGCTAACACAAATATTTAATACAACAAACAATGTTACTATTTTATATAATACAAAACATATTTCTTAAACTAAAAAAACTATATTTATTAAACAATACAATAAGTACGTTAATACACAACATAATCTTTAAACTTTGTAGGTGCATGCTTAGCTCTAGTTGAATATCTAATTTCTGGTTCTAAATTATTGTCAATTCCATTATGTGGTCTTTGTTCTATACCTACACCTATATCTCTTCCACTTGCTGGAATCTCTCTTTTCTCTTCGTCATTAATTTCGAATTCATCATTTGTCGGTCTTTGGATTATTGTCCTATTTGGTGACTTCTTTATGTCTATCTCATGTTTCTCTATGTTGTCTCTATGTTTTCGGTAGTAATCCAATATGATCTTGGCGTTTCGCTTCTTTTCTTTATAATAGTTGGTCTCCATTCACTGTCATGCCTTACTATTACATGTTCGTTTTCTTTGTAGTGTCTAGCTTTTCTGTTTCCTCTATCGTGCCAGTTTTTGTAACGTTGTTGAGACTCTCTTAATGTGTTCTGTAAATTAGTTTGAATTTTAGGCTTCAAGTTTTCATCTTTAATAGGAATTCTCGTCCGTAGTAAACGATTCATTACTGCTTTCGCTGGAGATACTTCAATACTTGGAACTGTTGTTGATCTATATTCTAACAACAAAATTTCTACATCAGTGTTCGATTCTATAGCTTTATTCATAATTCTTTTTGAAACGTCTACAAGTCCATTGGCTGGAGGGTAAAACGGGCTTGACGTAATGCTTTTGATATTCCAACTTCTACAAAAATTTTGAAATTCTGTTGATCCAAAGGGCATGTTATCTGAAATGATGAACTTAGGAATTCCATAAGCTGAAAAAATTTCTTTTAGCTTCTTTAGGACCTCTCCTGCTGTTTTATACTGTAGTTTTTTTATCTCTAACCATTTAGAATTCTAACCATTTAGAATAATAATCTATAACTACTAAATAATCAGTGTTTCCAAATGTCACTATATCCATTGCTATTTTTTCAAATGGTAGTGTCGGTATTGGTTCATGTACCCATAGTTTACTATTTTTATATTTTGAGGAATATTTTTGACAAGTTACATTTTTCTACATAATCTTTAACATCTTTCATTATACCTGGCCAATAAAGCATATTTTTTGCTCTCAACTTTGTTTTAGTAATTCCCATATGTCCTTCATGCAATACTTTAAGTACTTCAGCTCTTAATGATTTAGGAATTTTTATTCTATTGTCAAAATATAAAATACCATCTTCCAATGTAATCTCGTTTCTAAATTACGTAATAGGGTCGTACATCTGCCGTTATTTTTCCTTTATTTTTAGGCCATCTTGTTAAAGTATATTGTTGAACTTCTTTAAGCTGTGGATCCTTGTAAGTTTCTTTCTTAATATCTAAGTTTTTATTTGCTTTTTCACTAAATCTATTTACTGCATGTACAATACCTGTAATGCCAATTTCATTTTGATGTTCTTTATTTAGGTAATTTCTCGACAATAAGTCGGCTATATGTAAGTCTTTTCCTGGTATGTACTTCAGACATAAATCAAAATTCATCAGTTTTAACATCATTCTTGTAATCTATTAGAGATTATTTTTCCTATATCTTTGTTCATTAACCCTATCAACGGTTTATGATCTGTATATGTATTGTTTTTTTATTGTTTGTATGCTTTTTTACCCCATCCATAAAATTTAAATTTTCTACAAGCAAATAGTATCGCTAGTAGTTCCTTTTCAATTTGCGAATATTCTGCTTCCGTAGATGTCATGCTTCTGGAGGCAAAGACAACTGGTCTTCCTTCCTGGATAAGACAACATCCTAACCCATCTTTTGATGCGTCTGTCTGTATTATTACATTCTTATTTGGATTGAATTGACACAATACATGTGGGCTTGTTATTATTGCCTTTAATTCATCTAATGCTTTCTTATGTCGCGTACCCCATTCCCACTTGATATTGTTTTTTAATAGTTCTCTTATGGGACTCGTTATTTTTTGCCATGTTTGGTATAAAATCTCTGAGATAATTAACCATTCCTAATATCGACTGCAATTCTTTTTTGTTAGATGGTTCTTTTAGCTGTAAAATTGCTTTAACTTTTTCATTATCAGGTCTATATCCATTTTTATCAAATATTTGACCTACAAATTTGATTTCATTTTGTTTAAACTTTACTTTTTCTCTATTAAACTTAACATTATTTATTCTTGCTGTTTCTATTATTTTACTTAATAATACATCAAAGGTTTCATTTTCTTTTTGGTTTCTGTTGTAAAATACATATCTGTCATAGATTATGTTTTTCCTAGGCTGTATATAATTTTCAAATGCATTTATAATTTTGTCTATATCTTTTTTCTCATCTGCTGTCAAATTAATCGTATTAAACAGATCTACTGCTTCTTCACCTATTAAATTTAAGAATATTGCGGCTTTAATTTCTTTTTCAGTGTTCTTCCTGTTTGTAGCCGTTATGAATATTTCATATGCCTGTTTGAATTTGTTCCAATTACCACGTATATCCCCTTCCAGGTCCAATTTTCTCGGTGGCTTGAACTCCATTGTTTGGATTTAGCTTTTGTAGCTTCGTTTTTTCGATATTCTCACTTGTATCCAGGATACACAGTGGAGGTATGCACGTTTCAAAACCAAATATCGTCGAAGCCGCGCATGACGTCAGTGCGAGACAAATTACATATGAAATTTATTTCAATAGAGGTTAAAATCGCTGGTTTCGTAGGCGGGATTTGTATTTTACAATTACTGCTTGGCAATGACATATACATAAGATGCGCGTCGGCATACCTCTATCTGTGTATCTCACGGGGTGAAATCTGAAATAGCCCGAAATGAAACTGTCATGGCGGACAAGTTCCACAAGTTCTACCGTTCTATCAAATGATATGTTTCTCGCAAGAGGGCGCACGTAAAATTCTTAGTTCGTTTGATTTGAATACTTATGCGTGGCGTTTACATAGCACGTGGCACCACAGACTGGGCGTGGCCAGGCGTGGCACGTTCATTTCATGTCCATTTGTTCTTGAGTGTTGACGTTGTAGGTTGGAATTGATTTTTATACTTTTTGTAGTTTCTCAGTCTTATAAACCGTTATTGCTAGATGTGAATTTTCATTTTTTAGACAAACGCTTTCTTTTTGGGTACTTTACACATACAATATTTTACATTTACAATATTTACGAATATTGCCCGGTTTCTGAAACGTCAAACAGCAGTTATCTGTTTTGGTATCTGGCAATTTAAGAAGAACTGTCTTTGTTAAATCGCCAGATACTGAGCAGATAACTGCTGCTTGACGTTTCAGAAACCGGGCATTATGTATTCCAATATTTTATTGTATTACACTAAATAAGTATATTTGAATTATGGCGCAAAAAGTTCTTCCGGACGAAATATACTTCTGTAGATGGCGGGCTTGTAGCTGTTTCGTTTCAATATTAGGGAGATTTCATTCTATCCTGATAAGGTTGTTTTTATCTATGTGTGTATCCTGCTTGTATCGTAAATAACTCTTTTGTAACGTTGAGAACGACTTTGAGAATATTAGGTGACTATATTTTCGCTTTCGGTAGATTAATTTTAATGTACTGATTTTGGAATTTTTATAACAAGTAATGTTATTCTAGAGCAATATTGACATACAGTAGCATAATGCGAATATTTCTGAAGACGGAGAAATGAATATGTTTTTTGTGATGTTGTCATTTGTGGACTAGTTGGAATGTGCGTATAAATATACAAGGAAAGACAATATGGGAGAGGCTTTTATAAAAATCTTAATCATTGATGCTTAAGTGGTGATATGAACCAGAGATCACATCACTATAGATACTGAACTTCATACCCTATCATTGGGTACTTATGGAGGGACGCAGGCCCAGAGATCGGTGAGAGGGGAAATATTAGTTAGGCAGCCAAATTAACAGAGCTATTACATTGGACACATATACGCAGGCGTTCAGTTTGTTGTATAAAGTGTACTTGAAACTGACAACCTGACAACTGTCATGTCTGCCGAGTAGTTAAGTCGATTTTGCAGCTTGAAAGTTAGGGTAGCATTCATAAATCTTATTAACGACAGCATTGTCGTAATATTGAATGTATATATACAACGCTACAAAATATGGACATCTTTCTCTGGGACTGTGAAGATCATAGGAAATTATTTATAACAGAAGTCAGCCGTCTTGTAGGTAACATTTTAATTTAGTGGTGCAAAGATATAAATTTTATCTTGAATGGAAAACTTAAATTAGCAACCACTGATGATCCAATGAAGAGATATGCAAATGAAAAATTTATAAAGACGTTGAGAAGGTGAACTGCTACATTGTTTTTTTTTAATAATAATAATAGTCTATTTGTAGGTAGGAAATATTCGGGCGCACTTCTATTTGTTGGGAAAAGTACACATCGTGATCGCCAAATTTATAACCGTCTGTAAAGGAGTAAGTTTTTTAGGATATTAGTGAGTTGTTGAAAAGATAAGAAAATAAGTCATTTAAATAACTGGAAAACAAGTAGAACATTATACAGCTGTATTGCTTCTAATCTGCGGAATGAATGTTAGTTATAATAATATTTAATTTGTATAATTATTAAGCATGTTTCTTGATTAGAAAACTTGTATTATAAATTCGTCTACTTATAACCCTTTTCGGTACTGTAGTAGTACTTATATGTAGAAGCTTTATGTCTCTTTGTTGGTCTCTTAATGTATTGCTTATTATGACTATCAAGGGGCAAACGAAACGACTCAGACTTCACTATACTAACTAATTGCGCTTGTATATATCTGTCTATATTTCGTCAAATAAACACAACAAATTTGATTTCGCTAATCATATCTAAAGCTTATCAGTTGTTTTAAAACATCTTACTGGGTGGAACAATGGAATTAATTAAAATGATCAATCCTTCTTCAGAAAGTTAATATGAAGGTATATCTATTGTATACGTATTACTATAAGATGTATGCATAAATAGCTATCTTCTTCAGCAATGTTCAAATCTGACAACATTCTTGCAATAAATAGAAATATTGCCAACAGAAGTATACCCTGTTATTTATTATAAAGAAAACACATACTTTTAAGACACATTGTATATTTTCCGTTGTTTCAATAAAAACATTAAGCGAATACTAATAAAATAATAGTAAAGTAATTTCATAATTTGATCATTTTTGCAAATATTATTTCATCAACATTTCATATTGAAAAATGATTACTAATTTTTAATGAACTTTCTTTTTTTAAAATTAATTTGGATACGATAATAGACAAGTTTTATTGGAGTTTGAATCATGTGCCCTCCATAGTACATTTATTTAGTAATTCCAGTAGCAATGTACGTAGTACTTACTATATCTTTAGGTTTACTTAGTTTGTTTAATTATTACTATTTAACAATAAACTATAAATTTGACTTAATAAATGTATTTGATTTATGCCCATATCCCAATTATACTTATAATAATTAAAAAAAAAACAAATCACAATGTTAGGCAACTATTTTAAAACCGCTGTAAAACGGGTTGCAGCTACAAATTCCCCCCTTCCGTCTCTACAGATGTCGTCCACATAACGTATGTAGGTATGTATACGTATGTTAAGTTAGGTATCTATAGTGATGTGATCTGTGATATGAACCTCATATGAATATACTCGCTGTTAAAAATTCGACCGTAGACTGCCGTAGACTACGTGATCGTTTATGAGATAGTAACGTGAGTGAAATATTTAAGATCCATTAGTTTATTTATCGCATCAGGTCGGTTACTTACTTCTTCTTCTTCATAATAAGGGTAAAGCTGGTTTTCATTCCCCGCCAGATGGCCTCGGAACTTTACTAAAACCAATTACGAATTCAAATTCAACATCTAATTGTTAATTTCTGTAGTTCGTCGTCAAACTCTTACTGATCGTGCCATTTGCAAAAAAAAACAACATGCATGAATTCAAATGAAGCAAAAAGCAAAGCAAACTGTGCAAATGAAATTAACAAAATACTGAATTGATGAATTTATATAGAATTAAATAAACATGAATGTTATTCGTGGCTAACAGAGAGCTAATTGAAAATGGCGGAAAATACAGCATCTTGACCAGTTCCATAAGAAGCCTATTAGTTTCCAAAATATATTTTCTGCATTCCCAAGAAAATATGATTGACATCTTCTTCAACATTACAAACTTCACACAAAGGAGATTCTCGAGCTCCAATTCGACATAAATGTTTAGCTACAGCACAATGTCCAATTCTCAACAGGTTGAAAGTAACAAAAAATTTTCTTGAAATCCAGGGAAAGCCATCATACCACGCCTTCAATGATACCCTCTCCTGGATGTTAAAGTAAGCCCTACCCTTGCATCGAGAAGTCCTCTCCCACCAAGACTGCCATTCCTCAAAATTAATCTTCTTACAATGGGAAGAGAAATTCCTGTAATGTAGTTTCACCTCAGACACGTCCATCCCTCTGCCCCTCTTGGCTAACCAATCCGCCTTATCATTGCCAGTGATTCCACGATGACTTCTAGACCATACACATTGGATTTTGCTCCCTTGACACTCTAGATCTCTTGCGACTCCTCTCGTTTCCCAAAGTAAATTCTACTATAACTTCTACTATTTAAGGCAATCAGGACGCTTTTGGAATCACACACTATTACCACCGCTTTAATAAAGTGTTTTTGAATCAGACGCAGCGCTACAAAGATTGCCGTTAGTTCGCAATGAAATACGGAACAATGTCTTGGTAAAGCTCCATCGACCTGGATATCAAGTTGCTCGCAATACACACCAAATCCAGCTTCCTCCTCATCATGAGACTTGGATCCATCCGTAAAAAAATTATGTGATTCGACCAATTATTTTGAATTATTTCATGGAAACTGCTATTAATAACCTGTGATCCGATAAATGGGATATTGTTAATGGTTCTATTCCAATCTTCCAAATAGTCAATTTTCATATAAAAATTGATCAATCCGAATTCTTACTGTAAAAGATAATATTTTAAAATCGCACAGCCTTCTTTTCAATTGTTTGTAATAATGACAGTATTGCGATCTCAAAGAGCAACAAAAATTCAATATATTTTTGGGAGCTTAAGGTATACGTTTAATTTCTGAGAAAATCTGGTATGAAAAAGGCTCACACTATTGTCATCAACGATCACGTAAAATCTACGGTCGAATTTTTAACAGCGCGTATATTGATACAGGTTCATATCTCCACTTAAGCATCAATGATTAAGATTTGTATAAAATGCTATCTATCTTTATTTGTATACCTATTTATATGCACATTGCAACTACTCACTTCCGCAAGCAAACTCAAATGACAACCTCACAAAAAACATATTCATTTCTCAATAGGATTCCGTCTTCAGAAATATTTGCATTATGTTACTGTACAATATTGCTCTAGAACGACATTACCTTGTTATAAAAATTCCAAAAACAATACATTAAAATTAATCTGCCGAAAGCGAAAATATAATTTCACCTAAAATTCTTATTTTCTCAAGATTTCAGTAACCAGAGGGGCATAATTACAAAGATCGTGAAAATGCAATAAAACTCATGCGAATAAAATACAGATGATGACCAATTCTTCGAAACAGTTTAGAAGGTTGTGTAACTCTATAAATTTGAAAATTTGATAGTATATTTAACCAAAATTTCCTCATTGTAGCGACTATTTTGCATAAACCTAGATCTAATTTTATGAATATTTGATAATTATTGTCCTTTTTAAATAATGTTTTAAAATGTTTTTATTGCCCGAAGTTAATATTCAGTTTAGCAGGCTAATAAATTAAATTCATAGAAGCATTTTTTTAAGATAAATTTAGTTTCGTCTAATCAGTGAATATACCTATATTCTAAAAATTGCTGAAAGAAACAAATGCGCATGCATTTGGAAATTATGTAATGCGTTATGTTACTCTCACTGTATATGAATAACAGAATAATTTCACATTGCACTAGAACTGGACCGGTACATTTCGAGAGCTCCAGTTTTTAGCACTCAAATATAGTGACGTGCACGATCGTCACTCCCGCGTAAAACTGCACGAATTTTCCCAGTGGACCACGTACACGTCTTGCTCGGTACCGGTGCTTGGCCGAGAAGACTAGCCAGCACTAGTGCGCACTAAATTGCCGAGTGGAAAACGCTAATAATATCGTAAAATTTGAAATCTGGACAGTAAATTTGTTTGTTTTGAAAATAATTTTTTAAAAGTATGTCCATAGATAAATGTCACTACGCTGTCATCTACAAATCAACTAAGTTATACAAAAATAGAATTGCACCACTTAGTTGAAGAACGCGTAATTGAATTGAAAATAATTATATATGATCGTCTCGTTTTCAAATGCTGCAATAGTATTTACAAAAGAAGACTATATAAAAAAAGGTTAACAAAACAGCATATTTTATTTGTTACTACATGTTTAATCATTTTGGAGTGCTGGTTCAAGAATTTCAACATCTCGACATTTTGCATTTAATAATTCTCTTCGTATTTCTGGTGTAATTGTGGCGTGATGTTGTTTCTTTAATAACTGCAATAAAGCATCTCTTTGATCGCTTGAAATGTCCGCTTTATATCTTTGAATAAATGTCAAAAATGCTTGATGCCACAGCACAGGTAATGTTCTGTTGTCTCTTTCAAATCTACAAATGATTAAAACAAAAAGTCATTTAAAGTATAGACATTGCACGGCTAAGTTTCTATTTTCATTCAATTAACATTTAATTTTTTAAATACAACTACACTTACATTAAATCGTTAGTTGTAAAATAGAAATAAATGAATGTGTAATACGAACATTTGAAAAGTTATTGACAAGGAGTTGTTTAAATTTGAATTCCGTTTAAAATGTTCCTGTAAATAAAATACAGTAATATTTGAAATTAACATTGTTACACAAAATAACAAAATACAGTAGGCGCTCATTAATGTGAACATCCATTTATATGAACTATCCAGTAATGTGAACATATGAATGTAATATATTACAGGTTCTGTACTATGAACCAACCAACGAAAATTGCATCTCTTTAGAGTGAACATATTTAAAACACAGGTTATGGGCGAAGAAGTTGTTAAATTCGTCGATCGGTTATACCAGGTTGTGTGTTGTGACAGTCTAACTGCTTAAAACAAACCTACAATTCAATTTATGAATGTTTGCAGATGCGTTACAAAAAAATTCTGCTTAAAGCTTAATTCACACACATAGAGCCGTGCATAGGCCGTGCGCCAATCGCGTCGTGTTGCGAAAGGACGGCCAGCATCTGTTAGTACCATAGTTAATTTAACTTGGACAAGATGGATTCTGGCGGGGAAAATGTAATTATTGCTTGTGTAGGATATATGGTGCTTGAGGGTAAAAAGAAAGAAGAGAAATATTGGGTTCATAAGTTATGGCGAACGCGGGACAAAAAGGCGATATTCATACGATTGTTTACAAGTTAAGATATGATCTGGCGGGAAATCTTTAGCATGAGCCCTCCAAAATTTTACAACTTGTTGCAGATAATTCAGCCGACCTCTGATGTTTTGTTGGACTTCACACCTATAATGTCATGCATCGACTGTGTTCGTACCGAGTTGTCAAAAGATGCTCCTCAAAGTGATCGAAGACGACACGATCGTAATCTAGTCGGTGCACAGTCTCATAGGTGTGAATGAGAAGCGGACGCTTTCGTATAATTTATATAGAAAAGTCGTTTTTGTGATTTAGAATAACACGACACGGTCCGTGCACGGTCTATGCACGACCCTATATGTGTGAATTAAGCTTAAATCAACACACTCTTGTACAAGTACATATGTACATCTTCGTAAAATTCGTTTCTATATACATATGTTCTTGTAAAAGTGTGTCTTGTTGTTAATTTAAGTGGAAACTTTTTGTATGGCATCATCAAACATTCAGAAATTGAACTGTAGATAGAAACCAATCGGTAGATGTATCAGCGAATTTAACTTATTTCACGTATCCATCAACTAATGTGAACAATTCAGTACTATGAATCGGACTTGTTTTTATTAGTTCACATTATCGAGCGGCTACTGTATTTGATTTAATTTTGAAGACTGAAAGCACTATATTGCATTAGCAGTTGATATAAAATTTTAGAATTTCATTGTTACTGATTAGAACAACAAATAGCGTGTGCAACAAGAGAAGATCAGAGATATATTATATTTTGTAATGAAAATCGTTGTGACTGCCACAAATCTAAGTGTTCTTGGCGTTTCTGATGGTAATCAATTATTATTGATAATTGAATGGCGACGAATGGCAGCCTTACTGGCACCTTCACGTTTTCTAAAGCTACAATATTATTAGGGTAACTTTTGCAAATGTTAAATAAATTGTTAGTTTAAATGATATCAAGATGTAATGTGGGAAGCTATCAAGTTTTTCATTCTTTAGCGATAGTTTGCAATAATTATCATTAATTTAATATTTACACAACGCTATAGCTTTAGCATTTTTCTCTATAATCAGAAACAATAAACCGGAAGTAATTGCAATAAATTCCAGTTTGTTTCAAAATAGTGATAGATTAAACAAAAAACTAAAAAACACTAGAGTGGTGCCACAAAATCATATTATCATATCTTAATTTCTCTTCTGCTCCGAAATCTGAAGAATAAGGTACTAATGATGAATATTACAATTGTACCATTAACATTAAAGCAAATCGTCATCTATAAGTTTTGCAAATCTTCCTATCATACCTTAGAAAATGGAAGACAACAGCATCTACAACCCTGTATGGTAGAGCATATTTTTTATCAAAGAAAATTCTCAAAATTATTGAGTTAGCTCCAGTATAATCCATTTCTGCTATTTTGAGTATTGCTGCTGAAGAATGTAATATTGGTATCGAACTTTTAGCAATTATAGATCCTACTATGATTGCTTCTCGTAATGTACAAGTACCACTTTCTAATAAAGGTAATAGAAAACCTAAAATTGATATTCCATTAATTAACTTTAAGAAAAATGTTAACACTGCAAATATATCTCCACATTAGAAATTATATGTTAATACCTTTCATAAAACCTCCAGGTTTAAACAGAGCTTTATGTAACGCTTGATATAAATGAAAATTTAAACGTTTATATTCAGCTAAATCATCTCTTATACGTGGTAATAAAACTAAGTTGTAAAATCTCTGCGCCATCTTTTCTTTTAAATTTGAAGCAAATATTCTTGTAGCTTGATACATTGCAGCAGCAGACCAGCTGGGTGGATCTGGAATTATTACATTATTTTGGATATTACAATTTTCATTTATAATACCTGTTATATATAAAATTTGTTCCCAATTTTTTAAACTAGGAATGATTTTAAAAGCTTTGGGCAACTTTCCACTTCTATATTTCCTTAATACATCTCTAACACCTTCATACATTTGTTTCACTCTTGGATCAACATCTTGTACTTGAATTGTACCAGCATCACTAAATCTTGTATCTAATTCTGTTTGTTTTTCAGTAATCTTTTCCAGAATTATATCAGCTAAGGTTCTTCTTGGACCAGGATTTTTGCTCATAAACTTTTCAATAGCTTCTTCATCTTCTTGATTTACTTCTATTTGATCATAAAAAGTTTCTGCATCTAAAGAATCTTCGTTTTCATCCGAAACCGATTCTTCATCAGAATTAGTAGTATCTAGTGCAACAATTTTTTTTCTATACAGTGATTGCTCTAATGTAGGAAATTGTGATTCTAATTCATGTTGCTGTATTCGAGCTGCAGAAAGAATTTTTCTAGAGAGTTCTGAATCAACAAACTAAAACAAATAGTAATATTGACAACAAATGCATTGATAGCATCTTAAATTGTAGTAAGATAAATGATATCAGTATCTATGAATCTACACACGCAACTTTTAAATTACTTCCTCCTTTAAATCACATTATTAAAAAATGAACTACTAACCTTATCGTCTTCATCTTTACGAATACGAACTTTATTCCGGTTTCGTTGTTTAGCAATTCTATCGTCTTCTATTTGCTGATCTAATGGCACCTTTCTTGCTGTTTGCGATGCCTTGATTTTTTTTATCTTACCCATCGAAGAATCTAATATAAATATTAATAAACACGTGTACTACTGTCAAAAAAAAATTAATGTCCTCCGTGACACCGTGGTCGAAATCATAGAGGTCATAGCATGGGGTAGAATCGTATATGGCACGACTTGTAACAAAATTGCTAGACAAGGATAGCAAATCTATGAACTACCTGCAAGTCCTACTAGATGGCAGCACGTACTTTTAAAATTTAAATTAAAATTTGCTCGTTCATTGAAATTCGGTTAGACTGTAAGGTAGTGTCTACTCCAATGTTGAAACTGTCAGAGGTTCAACAATCAGGGAAATCTGATGCTTGAAACAAGACCCGATCTAGCTTTTAGTATAAGTGTCCTATCTAGAAATTTTGAAAATCCTACTGCTGAAGATATATTAAAATTAAAAAGAGTTTTTAGGTATGTGGCGGGAACAATTAATTATGGAATCACATACAAATACAAAACAGAAGGTGATAGTTTAGAGTGCTATAGCGATGCAGATTTTGGAGGGTGCACCAAGACAGGTCGATCGACGTCTGGGGTTTTCATCAATTATGCTGGAGGAGTTAACTCTTCGTTGAGTCAGCGACAACCTTTAGTGGCAACTTCAACTACGGAAGCTGAAATAATAGCTGCTAACGAAGCTGTGAAGGAGATAATTTGGTTAACAAGACTATTTAACCAAATTACAGAGCTGAACCATATTCCTATTTTGCAAATAGACAACGCAGCAGCAGTGAAGTTAACGCAGAATCCGGAATTTCACCGACGAACTAAGCACATAGCGATCAAGTATTTTTTCATACGTGAAAAGCTAACTGAAGGAAGTCTAGGAGTTCAACAGATTTCAACTCACAATCAAGTTGCAGATATTATGACCAAACCGTTGGCCAGAACTCGTTTGCAAATTTTGTGTAATGAAATGGGATTACTATGATGTTAGTTACAATGTTATTATCTTTTTATTTAACAAGGGAAAGTGTTGAATTATATTAACGAATACATATATAGATGTTAAAATAAAATAGATAGAAGCAAGCAACCTTTGGGTTGCCATAATAATAGTTTGAGTTATAAAACTGTCAATGTAAAATATAGCCTGTCATATACAGGGTGTCCGCGAAATACAAAGCATGCTTTTAAGGGATGATAGCTACAACGATTTAGAAACAAAAACACCTTGGGTCTAACTGTAAGCGTAAACGAGAGAAAAAATTATTTCTAAAAAACCTTATTTGGTCAAACTGTACAAGAAAACTCATCCATATTGCTTCTTAAATAACCAAAAAACCATATCAAAAATTTAGGGTTGAAAATAACTGAAAACAACGATGAAAACGAATTATTTCATACTTTGATATTGAAGCGTGGTGTCATTTCTCTTCCATCACACTGTACTCGTATTCATTAGAAGCGCAGATGTAAGCCAAGCATCATCTGTTTATACGACCTTGAACTTGTATCGTACGAAGTCAATGGCCATACGTTTTAAAATAAAGGTACCTTTGTGGTTTTTTAATAATGTTATGACAATAAAATCGATGTTATGTTGAAGTTAGAGTGAAAATGGCGTATTTAATAGCAGCGTCCGATCGGTAAATGAAAATTTAAGTAGAGGGAAAGTCGCATTGAACGAAAATAATGTAATTATTGCAATTATGTTATAGCGCAAAATTGAGTTCTTTTCTTTTGTTTGTGATAAATTGGTGGTCCTAAAAAGGACTTTTTTGAGAGACAGGAGAAAATGTATTACAGGAAAGGCTGGATGTGTTGCAACACACGCCTGTAATCGTCGGGTAAATCTTGCACTGATCAGCTGCCGGTGTACAGTATGCATCGAAGTTGGTGACATGAGAAATAATTTTTTTCTCGTTTACGCTTACAGATAGACCCAAGGTGTATTATATGTTTTTGGTTCTAAATCGTTGTAGCTATCATCCCTTAAAAGCATGCTTTGTATTTCGCGGACACCCTGTATATTCACCACTCACTTCGTTCCATCTTCGTTCGGTACAAAAGAATACATATTGGGCGCGCTCGTCAGACCACAGCAGACAAACGTGTTTTGCGATTAGGTTGACGAACATGCTGACAGTTGTATAGGTATCTGGTGACCGATCTATACTGCCATGTTGTCTACCGCCATAATTTCAAATTGATTACCGTTTGCAGCAATAAGTATAATTTTTTTACGCTTGGAAAAATGGCGACCGTTTGCTAAACACGTTTGCAGCATAAAATGACATAAGCACAGAATATCAAACAACTAGAATTTGCACTCCTCCTGGCGCGAACAGTACGCGCATTTTTAGTGCGCAGCGTAATCCGCCATCTTCTCTAGAAGAAAAATACTTCACGGTAGTTATTCGAGCGTTGTTCATTGTTTACTGGCTATCAGGTGTTATTGACTTTAGCGTTTGTGGTTTTTTCCTCTTACTAATATTAAAAAATATTCTAATATAATTCTAATAATATAAAATGAGTTTGGTTTATTTTACGCAGTTGCTATTTTGAAACAGCTGAATATTATCTGTACTTATCAAGGGCATCTAATTTTCGGGCAATACACCCTGTCAACGTATATATTTTTTCCTCAATCCGACCCTGCGTTTCTTCTACACAAAATAGCATGAATAGCCTGAAGGTCACTGAATCTGTCTTAAACAGATCAAAAGCGCCGACAAGGAGTGCAAATTCTCGTTGTTTGATATTCTGTGACATAAGTCAACGTTCACCAGAACTGTTGCCAACAGTTGCCTAGCGATTGTGTCTGATGCCTGCTCTTCGATGAACGTGGCCATTGTCTGACGAATGCGGCCCTTGATGCGGGGTGATGTGAATACAATTGAAGGCCCCAAAGACGTTACACTGATAACAATAGAAAAATTAGTTGTCCTTTCTTATTTTTCGCCATCAATTCTCTATGGCTGGCAGTATTTGTATTTGATATTAGCACAGACTACATATTAGTGTGATATTAGACAAAAATATGTGTTTCCAATAGTTGTTTAGTTTTGTTAATAATTTTTAATATACCAAATCTGGATATAAAACATATGATGGGAAAGTAGGTATCCTTTTTAAAGACCGTTATCATAGTAAGAATTAAATATGAAACAATATTTAAATTATAGACGTAAGTATAAATTTAAATATTTGAGGTTATGTTTTCTTAATCCTTATTTAGACACACTGAATGGAGAAAATTAGTCAAAAATGCTAGGCGTAAAAGAATTCGACAGAAATTGGCACAAGAAAGATGTGCTTTAGAGAAGGAAGGTAAAGTTTTTCTGTACAAGTTTTTATGTTTCCTGTATCCATGTTTTTATCAATCTGATTTTTATTTTATCTAAGTAGTTACAAGCGTAACTATAAAAGTAACAAATACCTATATATAATTTTATATTTACCCTTTTTAGTAAGATAAATTAAAGATTAAATTTGTATTATAAATAACGTGAGAATGATACCTAGCAGTAAGATATTTTATTGTAGAACAACAACAAAGGGAAAACTCACCAAGTTATCGTTTATGGGTAGAGAATCAGAGATTATTAGAAGATCAACAACGGATAGAAGAAGATAGAGCAGTCAAAGAAGCCCATCGGCGCTGGATAGAAGTTGAACAAAGAGCACAAGAAGAATGGCAGATACTACAAGATAAATTGACGTTGGTAAGGGAGGAGTCTGCTAGGCAGCAAACGTTAATTAAAGCAGAATGGGAGAAAGAACAAAGAAAATTGAAGAAATTAGAAGAAAAGAAACTTAAAGAAGAGGAAGAAAAGCTAAAGCAACAATTGTTATTACAGGAACAACTTGAAAATTTTATTGAAAAAGGAGGGCACATTCCAAAAGAATTACAGAAGATATTGGAAACCAATCCGAATAAGCCAGTTTGTCCATTTTATAAAAAAGTGGGGGCTTGCCGATTTGGTGATGCTTGTTCTAGAAATCATCAAAGGCCATGTATCAGTAGGATATTGTTGATTCCTAATTTTTATTCACATATTAGTTTAGATCAATCCATGGAAAATGAATATGGGTCCAATTCATTAGAATTTGAATCTCATGAAAGATACAGCCATTTTAAAGAGTTCTTTTATGATGTTCTACCAGAATTAGAAAAGTTTGGTGATATAAAACAATTTGAAGTATGTTGTAATGAAGAACCACATTTGAGAGGGAATGTTTATGTGGAATATAGTAGTAGCCGTGCTGCTATGAAAGCATACAGAACGCTCCAAGGAAGATGGTATGGTGGTAAACAGCTGAATGTTGAATTTTGTGGACTAGAATCGTGGAAAAACGCAATATGTGGTGAGTTTAACAAATGTTCTCCAACATGTTTTTTTAAACTAGTGGTGAATGAATGTATGTACAAGGAGCGTTTTCCGATTGGAGATTCTTTCTCTTCTGCTAAATATTGTTTACATTGCGTGTTTAGGTGCAGCCAAACTAGAGTTAATGCCTGTCACTTGTAAGTGTATTGACAATAGGCTTCGCTAGTTTGTGAATTTTGTAAATGTAGTTCAAAGTGTACTTACAAGTTTAATAACTCCTTTAATCAAGATCACTTCTAACAAGGCGCAACCCTAAGCCATGGATAAGAGAGCTTAGCACCAATCAAGTAATCACTAAATTTATAAAAACATATAGCTTACCAATTTTGTATTACGAGATATGAGTAAGATCAACTTTATTGGCTGTGTTACATTTGTATTTTTATTAAGCAGATGGTTTTTATTGATAGAGAGTTAACTTACAAAATCTCACTGCTATTGTACCCTTAACAAAAGTAATTTAATCGAAAATTATTAGTTATTAGTAGTGTATAAAATCCTTACAAGCGTAGAGTAGTTACTGACATTATTAAGATTAGTTACCAACATGTACATTTCTTGTTGAAAATGAGCATTATCAATTTAAATAATGTTGAACAGTTTGGACAAGCCATCAGTAGTAACTTTGTTTTGCAACTTCTGAAATTTCGCATTATATATACATGTAAGAAAATTGTACTATATTATTTTAAAAATGAATATATTGTATAATTCAGGATAATTATAATAATGTACACGAGTAATTATCTCAGTTTAATATCATAAATATAGCTAGGAGTAAAGCTGCCACTATATCTATATTTCTTTATT
>ML218278.1:14868-27812 GCA_004785975.1 Popillia japonica | reverse complement strand
TATTATTTAATTATTAAAATAATACAATTTGTTGTGACATTTATTTGAAGTTTGTTTGAATTCTACATCGATAAATACGTTAGTACTTTTAGTTACATATACGTATACATAGGTACTCGGTGTTCTAAATTTAGGTTCAATTTCAATATAAATAAGTGTAAATAAATGGGCAAGAATGACGCTAGCAAAACCTCCTTTTTAGTCAGTTGGTAGGAGTTTTTGTGCCATTACAGAGTGATGACGTGTCAATCCTTTTTCTTACATGTTTCTTTGTTTAAATATTTACCGTTGATGCGAATTATGAAATTCAAACACTGGACGACCCGATAAGTAGGGATTTACTTGAACTTCTTTTAGTTGTAAACGACATGTGATAGTACCTACACAGAAGGATACTTTAATTTAAAGGATTGTCCTTGTGTTCAATGTGCCCTCCCAAAAGCTATAAGTAGTGAAGAACCGTGCGATTGTAAGTATACATTACTAATATATTTAATTTGAAACATTTTTTCACTAATAATACGATGTAGGTGCTCGGTGCTTCGCTAATTGAAAGAGATAATTTCTCTTATATATCTAGGATTAGATTGGCTGGGATCGGCAGTATTCAAGGAATAATTATAACAAAAGGTGTGTATACTTTATTGATGTACTAATAGGTTGTAATTTTTCATTCATTTACAAATAAGTAAGTTTTTTATACTCTTGGAAGGTATATTTAAATATTGTTGTTGTATATTAAATCTTTATTGTTTATTTTCTTCATACAAGAAGCTATCATCATTAAATATTAATGTAAATCCTTTCTATTCAAATTTTCTTTGGAATATTTTTTAAATATTTTTTTCAAATCCTGTTTATACACAGGACATTTATTAGACAGATAACTAACAAGTAGCAGAGTTTCTGTAGATTTGAAGCGTCATAATTTCGTATTACTTACGAGTAAAGTTTTTCAATAATAAAATGCTCTCGTTATTGGACCAGTCTGCTTGAATTCTTGTTACTGAGCCGTCCTGGATTATTACAAAGTTAAAGTCCGAAATAATAAGTAAGTAAAATAGGAAGACTCCATCTTATAGCAGCCAAAATTATTATAAGAAATTGCGTGTAAGATAAATAATATTCCTGATTCTTCCTCATGACTTCCTAAGCGCTACCACTATAATAAAGCTTTCAATAATAGTTGTCAACAGTTTTCAGACCGAACACCACAACACTACTAACAACAACTACATATTATAATGAGGGTTTCCGGGTGTTGACCGTGTCATGATTAGTAAAATATATACAGTACAAAATAAAAATAAAATGCACAAGATATACAATAAACTCGACGTTTCGCCACTAATGTAAGCGGCTTCTGCCCTAATGAAATGTATTAAATGTATATTAGTTTTGATTCGCCACCATAAATAAATGGCATATTCTGTAGTTCAAATTAGGAATACATATGTGTTAAAATTAAATTCCTCAAAAACAATACTTTACATTACTCTTTGGAGAAAACCATTATATGGACTTTTGTCAAAAGAGAGCTAAACTTGTTCTGAACAATTTTTTTTACGTTTCCAAACTATTACGATTAATTTACCAAAAATTAAAATCTCTTTATCATCTTTATCAAATACTGACGGTTCAGAACATTTGTTTTGACTACATTTGCGACATTAGATAACACGATAAGATCTTTTATAAGCCGAAGATATCTCTGATTGTGAGAGTATTACATTCACGCCATTGCGTAACATCACATTGAAGCAGTTTTCTTACAACACTTGCAAATCGTGCTACTGAATGCTGGTACAAATATCTCTAAGTTTTGGCGAAATTGACTAACTTTAGACATCATTATTGTCACATACGAAAAAATTAATCTACCAAAACGACGACCAACTTTATTTAGTTGGAAGTTTGTCACCCACTTAATCCAAGCTAGATACAATACTTTAATATGACGATTTAATACCAAATTAACGGCCAATTTTATTTGGCTGGCAGTTTGTTCTCCTGAATAGAAACAAACTTCGTGAAACCTCGAATAGAATAGTTAAAACGTCCCGCCTTCGTTATTTATTCGAAAGTCTTGATACCACTCAGATATAGGTACATTATAATACGACGGCTTTGTACGAAATCCATAATTGCATTTATATGGGTATTTGGATCGAAGCACTTGGGTAAATAAGCGAGCTAGAACGTTAACTATCTAGTTAACGGTTTTAAGATTTTCGTTTCTTTTGAAGGGTCACAAACCGTCAGCCAAATAAAGTTGGTGATTGATATGGTAGATTAATTTTGCTTGATAGAAGTCGTTGAATATCTGTTGGATGGATGGGATCTTAGCTTAAAACGAATAACTAAGGCGCGGCCCTTGGCATTATATTGCAATATAATTTTGTTAGAAGAGTATCAGGCAGTGGCCTCCTCTGTACTTTTCGTTAGGAATTTCGATATAGAATACGTACTTTTGTACACATTCATTTTGTTTTAATATCCTATCACCGATACTGGTACCGTTGTTATTAGTTTTATGTCCTCGCTTTGTGATCCATAATATATATATATACTATACTGATCAGCTTTTATCGAAATTGCTAAAGCCGCTTTCCTCTTGGCCTTCTTGCTATAACATACACTCCATGACACGTGATTAATTAATTAAGCAATTAAATGTTGCTTTAAAAATAGGTGCGACATTTGATTAAAGATAGAAAAATAAAACAAGAAAATTGTTAGAAAAAAAAATTAATAATGGGTTCTATTTGGCAATGAATGGTACAAATTTCGAATATATTCCAAGAAAATTCTTCCCATGCTTTCCGAATGGCCACTTTCAATTGCTTCTTATTTGCAAATTGCTTCCCACTGCTGTAATTTTTTTGGGGATAACCATCCCCACATATTTTCTATGATGTTGAGGTTCGCAGACAACGGTGGTCATGGCAATAAAGTTATGTTATTGTCCTAAAAACCATTGTTTCACAATCCGGGCACTATGCCCGGGGGCATTGTCTTGTTGAGAAAGAAAGTCGTCCGTGTCTATTTTGGTCTGGATTGCGTCTTTTACATTTTGGATTAAGTCCAGGTATAAATATTAAGGATCCCTCGACGAAAATGACGTGCTTGAGTAAGAAATTGCGTCACATCCGCGATATTATCTTGGCTTCTTTCCGCAAATCGTGCCAGTATTATTGAAATTCAGACTAAAATGCTTCTCAGCGGTGAAAACGACCTTCTTCCAATCTTCACCCTATTGAATGTGTTGTCTTGCAAAATTCAATCTTCCTTCCTTACGTCGGCCAGTTAACATGGTTTTCTTTTTCCGTTTCAACCGACGAATGTGTGGAGATCTTTTCAACATCCTCTGCATTCAAATGTATTACTGTCAACAAGGCTAATTTTTAGAATATCAGTTTCTCCAACCACAACACCACACTATTAAGTACCAAGCTGAAGAGCTAGTTTCCTTCTAGATTAACTCGTCAACAACAAGTCGTTGTGCTTGAAGCTGTGCTGGTACTATATTTTGCTTAGTACAACAAATTATTATGTTAAAATAAATCTCAAGGCAGGCAAGCGTGATTTGGATTCTGTCAAAAGACAATATTTCTTTTTTTAATAAGAATTATATTATCAGTAAATCTAGTTCCAATAAAACACATACAGATATTTGCTTGAAATAATAAAAGTTTATTTTATAATTTTATATTTAAGATATACATGTATACAGCTGTGGACATTCATACATATAAAAATATATAAAAATCGTATAAATGTTTCGTTTATATTAATCTCAAATAAATGCATGATATGCCATAAAATCACACAGTAATATCACGTTTTGATTTCCATATAAATAAATCAGCGGACATATCAATTCAGTCATCGTATGTCTCCTAATATGGGTTCAAATATAATTTGAGAGTTAGAACCACTAATACTGTCGAGGAACGTCAGAAATTGCAAAGCAGTCTTTAAAATAGAAGTATTAAAGTATAAGTGCAACATATTTCAGTCCTTAATTGTATAATGCATACATATGTATGTCACATAAAAAAATCATTTTGAATCTGACGTGTTTAGGTATATCAATAATCTGATATAATTTCTAAAGTCACTAATATTGATAGTTAATGCTCTAACAAACAAACGGTGTGTTACAAAATACCATGCGCAATTCTATTAAAACCACTATATCTTTTGAACAAACAAAAATAGTATTTCAATAAAATGCTTGTGGTATTCGAGCACATTTAACTGAATGAGAAAAATTGTGCAAAGCAAAGTTGGGGTAAAGTTTTTGTGAATAAATCCGAATAAAATATGTTGCAAAATTGGCTTCAAATACAAAATATGTATGGCAAATTGTTTAACACCTAACATAAAAATAAATATGTCCATCTGTGGCTTAATATGTGTGATAATAAACAAAGTCTTGAGTAATAGTTATAATGCTTATGTGTGTATGTATGTACTACTTACATACGTAAGCTTCTACTCATCTGAGTTTATTGAAATATCATACACACTAGTGATGAAGGTTCAGCAGGTACTGCAAACCGAGGGCAAGAGCTAATAGTACTTGAAAAGGAACTTACAAACATTGTAATGTTTGTTTAGTGTTAAATAGAATTAAATATTTTGTACTGTATTCTCATACAGTGTTCTTAATCTGAATTATAACCATCACGTTTCTTCCGAATACAATTATCTTCGCATAATATGTGATTACTATATTATTACTAGTTATATAACTACGAATAAAAAAAGAATAAATTATTATACTCTTTGTCACAGCAAGTAAGCACCTAAAATATAGTTATTAACTATTTTTTTTTAATTTTGCCGTGATAAATTAATTGTAATAGCCGGATTCACGACACCAGTTGCATATGTGTGTATGATACAGTACTCTTTATGATTTCCGCGATGACTATTTTTAGAAAAATACAATGCTATTTCAGTTTTATCCATACTGTTTGGAATACATTCTTGGTCCTGTGGCAAATCAATGGGTACAGCAGTATAATCACTGCTGTTACTGGTTCTCGTAGGATTTCCTGTAATTAACATTTTTATGCGTTCCCATATATTCTAAAACAAAAATGAAACAAATAATTAATTCGAAATAATTAAAGTGCAATTTCATACAAAAAATCTATAAAATCTTGAATAGAGAGCAGGCATTAATTTCTAAATTCTCTCAAGTGTGAGAGCTTTAAGTAGCTACACACCTGAGCACATCCTTCTATTGTAAGGCGGTCTTTGAAAAACTTGGTAATAAAGCAAAAAAAATACTCGAGCATGCTAAAAAAATATCAGGTCAGCTAGAAGAGGGGAGGAATCCAAACCTAGCAAAGGGGTAGAGATGTCATGAACCGAAGACCACTCTTCGTCTAGAGCCTTAGGAGCATCTCCAACAATTTTTCAGGCGGAAATACACCCCATAGATCTTTGCGTTTGAGAAAACCTAGATAAGAGCCCAAGAGGCGCAAACATTTAGATACATATGTACCGATACCCAAGCCGCTCTGAAAGCTCTAGCTACTCATAGATTTGAGTCTAAATTAGTTTGGGAATCTCACAACTGGCTACACAAAACAGGGTATTGCTCACATGGGTTCCAGGGCACACCAATACAAAAGGAAGTGACATGAATGAACTTGCCTAGCAAGCCGTGGACATGCATTTCATTGGACCAGAACCCTTCTTTGGCATTTCAAAATGCTAGCTCAAGAAGAAATTTCAAAGCTGGGAAGAAAAGAAGATGGCTTCTCTCTGGAGGAGAACACCCGAACAAAAACAAACAAACAAAATTATTAACCCTTCGCTAAATAGTAATAAAAACTGTTTTTATTTAAGTAAATCAGATTTAAGGACCCTCACCATCAAAAGATTGACGTAGAAGTAAAGAATTTAACATGTCGTGGAACAAAAAACGATCCCACTCCTGTTTGCATCACTTGTGAACAATCCCGTTACTTACATTACTGTTACATATTTTCTTTTAAATTTCCTTTCTATCTTTGTCGAGTTGCCTCTCTGTTTTTCACAGCACTGTACCTTTGTAAATCATTCCCTCTAAATACCTTGCTAATTCCCCCATTCTAACTAAACGAAGGATAGTATTGACTATCCTTGTGTCAAACCCCCTTCCTCCTCCTCCCAATGTGTACCTCTATGACTCATCTAAGAACAGAATTCACTAAAGTAGAACGATTTTACCTCAAAGTTATTACACAGTACTCTTAATTCAAGCAGAGCATACTATAGTCCGAGCTAACGTAGTACAAAACTGCACAACATGTTCTGGTCATTTCAATTCCTCCTCATCAATAAAAAAGCTAACCAATCTAATGCACCTACATTCAATAAGATGTTCATTTGTACCAATTTAGTTCAAAAATAATGATCACCGCTATTTAATTGTGATTAATTGTTATATCAACAATAAATGACTCTAATCATCGTCAATACTTGTCAGGCTGATACAGCAAGATCAAACAGTTAACACTGGAGAACAGACTGGAGAAGTTAATCAACAACAAAGTACCAAGGCCAACATGACAATGCACAATGCTTGTAAGGCTAAAAAAACCTAGCGTTGGACTTGCCTTTAGTAAAATTATGGTCCCTCTTGCAAAACAGATCAAAACGATAAACTAAAACCTCAACTAGAAGTAAGGGAGTAGCATTATCACCAGCAGCTTTACTTGAATTAAGCTGCTTGTTATGGTAGTCACTAAATCACCTTCAGTTATTGGAAACTGACACAAGAAATTGAAGGGGTTAGTACTGCGCAATAAATTATCTGCTCTTCTAAGAGAATTGAATTCTCAGGGTTGATTTGAGGAAGAATAGATTACAAAATGTGTACGTTTTGTCGATATTCTTCAAACAGAACATTTTGTTATTCGATGCAGAACATCATCTCCAAACCTGCGCACTGGTCTCCTGTTAGACGTCACCAAAACTTCCACAAAAAAAAAGGAGTAACATTAAATTACTGTGCAGTTTATTCTGGCAAGATAACAATCCAAACTATACTGTCCAAATCGTATCTGGTTATCTGGCTGAATTAGAAGAGCAGAATGTTTAACAAACAAAAGTTTGGGCACAGTTTCAAAATAAGCAATTAAGCTGCTATTTTATTGAAATTATTCTTGAAATAAGGTCTATATGTTGACAAAAAAACGTAGCGGGTACTTTACGATATATACAAATATGTAATTCTAAGAAATGGCAAAACAATTACAATTTGTGCTGCGGAAGTGAATTATCAATTGTGATATTAATTATCTATTAATAAGTGCACACCTACTACATAAATCAATGCTTAATATATTGAGATATCTTATCATATGTAAATGCCACTCAAGATAATAAGTAGACTTTACTATTTTTATTTGAAGTAATTCTCAAAATAAGGTATTTTAAGTAGTTGTTTCTTTTAAGTGGATTGAACAATGATCATCAAAAATATTGGTTTCCATTTAGGAAACATTAAGTTTCAATCTCCAAACATATAAATGGGTAGGTAGTCAGAAAATTTAGTACTTTGTTTTGACGTTTAATAAAACTGTGACTAAACCTGTACCTACATTGTGACTCAAAGTTTAAGACTTGGGGGATATTCTGATGCATTTAATATGGGTCTTGAGTCAAGAAATTGCATCTTCTCTCTCGCTTTCTATAGTATGGACTGTCAGGTGCCAATGACATTTTCCTTTGAAGAGAGTCTAACAATTCAACCTACAAAATTGGATCTTAGCATAAGATAAGATCTGATCAGATATAAAAATTACAAGAAAAGTGTTTTTTTAATCTACAATGTGTAACGAACGATAATTGCCAATGACCTTGTACTTGTAAAGGTCACGGCATTTTTTAAACTTGCATAGTTTATTTTCACACTTAATTTCACTTATTATTTAATCTGTGCAATACGTCAATTAATAACAAGTGTGTACAAAAATAATCCCCCGTTATCTACAAAAAGTATGTATACATCATCAAATTTGTTTAAAGTGTTCCAACACACTGTAGCAGCCCTATAATGGGAAGAAATAAATAATTGGTAAAACCCAAGCCTTAGGGTATAGCAAAGAGATTCGAAAAAATATTAAATAAAATTGCAAAGATGTGCGTTGCATAGATTTAGTAAATTTATGTTTATATATACTATTAGGAGCATGTTGTGTTATCTAGGAGCGCTATCTAAATTTTGTTATCTTTTTTCTCGTAATTCAAGATCAATTCATTTAAAGAGGTATCAACAAGAACGATAATATCTTCAATGTAACAATGAAATAATACACATTTAATTTTTATTTGTAATTTTTAATATTGTCATTTATTTTATTTTAAAGACCCTTTATATAGTTCCCGGCGTAATGATAATGATATGATAAGTTTTTCTGATCGAATCATATTTTAGAAATGGTGTAAAATTTGAAAGTGGAAAATGGTCGTTCTCTTTGCAGTCTTGCATAGAAGAATTTCGGGCAGAATGTCCAAATTTTCCAACAACCTATGACAGTTTGCGGCAATTAAGAGTCAGGCTCAATTCTATGAAACCAGCCGAAAACTAGATGCTGGTAGACCACTAAAATGGACAGTTGAAAATCTAGCATATGTTGGGGAACGAATAACTCAATCACCTAAGAAATCGATCCATAAGCTTTCATAACAAACACAACTGTCATATGGGATCTGCCAGAGAATCTTTAAAAAAGATCTGCAAAAATTTCCATACAAATTTCATTGCGTGCAAGAGTTTTTGCCAATTGATCACGTAACCAGACTCAACTACAGTCAGTGGTTCTTAGGTACGATTAATAACGATGACGTTCTTGACGTCATTTATCAGAATTATAGTGAAAATCTCACCTTTGAAACACCCTTGCCTTCAGAAAAAATGGGAGTTTGACTTGCTGTTTCTTGTAGGCGGATTATTGGCCCAATATTCTTTAATAATACGATAAATGCAGACAGAACGATATTATAATAACTTATTGTTAACATTAAAATCACGTAAATCAATATCGTGATAATGAACTCCGCAGAGGGATATTTCCAGCAAGATAATGCATAACAGCCCATAACACTAGAGAAACAATGGAATTATTCCATGAATTCTTTGGTAATCGGGTAGTAGACTTATTGAAGCTATGCAAAATATCTGTGAGGAAATTACACCACATAATTTAAGGAAGGCCTTCGATAACATGAGATGAAGAGTGGCGTTATATATAGAAAATAAAGGAGCTCACTTGGCACATTTATTGTGGCTATTTTTATTATTAAAAAAACATATTATTTCTTCAATTGCAAAGTCTATATGTAATTATTTGTCAAAACGACAAAACTAAATCAGGCTAGTTTATAGTGGTTTATAGTACCAACTTGCGTTTAAAAAAGGAAAATGTCATTGCCATCTATATCTTGCCTGAAATATCTTTCTACATAAATAGCAATTGCCATAATTGAAGAAGCAAATAATAGTTATTACGGTACAAGTGTGTATAGTACCTACCAATTTCTCGTTTGGGAGTAAAGGGTTTGCATTCATAATATATGTAACAAAAATAGTGTGACAAATTATGACAGATCATGGTTTAATTTTGTATAAAATTGTATATAGAAATTGAATAATATAGCCAATATGTCTTATTCGTGGTTATAACATGTGCCAATTAAAAATTAAAATCGTGTTGTGCCAATCGAATATAATAATCGACATTGTTAACAAAATTGTTTGACAGTTCGGGTTATACTTATCGTCCCGTTATTTGCTGAATTCTGATAACGTTTGATTACAGAGATAAAATGAGGATAGAGTTTGAGTTCAGCGAATCGTTTAATAATCAATATTCTGATAGAGGCTCGGTATGCCATTGTTCAATGAGTAGAATTGAAACAAAAATAAGAGGTACCGTTAGTGTCAAGGATATTTCTAGAACAGCTCATCCTAAATTCTTTCCCTTTACATTTCTGCTAGTCTAATTAATTTCAGTTGCAGTGATTCTATACCCTAATCCAAATAATTTGAATGAAATATTGTGGCTTCAGCAGGATCAGGTCTCTCCGTACTATGCAGCTAAGGATAGAACGTATTTCATTGTTCTATTGATTGCATTATATCGATGAACATTTGAGCTTCTAGATTTTCTGTTTTTTAACTCTAGCGAATTCAATTCCAGTGTCATCTAAGTTATATTGCTTTTCAAACTACCACTACAGCCTGTGTGCCTTTTCCTGTGTATCTTTATATATGTATGTACAGGGGTTGAACAAAATAATATGAACACTTGAGAAAAATAGCAACCTGTTATATACTCCTGCCCTTTAACTGTGAAGAGCGACACCTATCGGATGAGAGAGTTGACACATCATTCTGCTAGTAGCAGTGATAGAAGTCGAATACGAAATATATGTCTGTATTAAAATTGGGTTTTAGCTGACCCCTCTGATTTTGAAAGAGACATGATTGTTGGAGCCAGGCTTGTTGGCGAATGACAGAAACAGAAGGATTTTTCACATTATTTTGTCCAACACTTGTATATTTGTTTTTGTAGATTTTGTTACACTATTTAACTTACGCTTAACTTTTGTAGAATCCTGTATATTGTATAATAGCGTTGATGCTCTTTATAACGAAGAAATTTGTTTTAATAATCAATCATCAATTTGCAAAATCTCTTTCTTCTGAAGATTTATTGATAGGAACAATATTAATTAAACTATGAAAAAATGCTAGTGATCAAACTTACCTTGAATAGAGTGTGTTCATTCTGCCAGAAGATACACATCATTGAAATGAAGAACCACCCATTAAGTACTACTTCAACAATACATGTACCTCTCGCAAAAGCTTTGTCCATAGATTTCGGTTTACAATCACCAAAGAGTTGTAACGAGATGAATGTATTAATCGCAGTCAAGACTGGAATGTTAGGAACACATTATTGTTTTAATTGTTTCTGTTTAGTTTAAAACTTACTTCCGCATAAAAATGCTACGAGATAATGACTCCATATCATTATTAACCGGCATCGACTAGTTTTGCAGACACTCAAAATTAGATATACAAATCTGCCTCTCTAAAAATAAATATAAGGAAATATTTTCCTATTTTTTAATAGTTTGATGGGCTTATTTACCATGGAACTTAGATAATCAGTTGTGGCGCAATCTGTTGTTTGGAGATCTGAATAAATTAATTTTTTAATTATTTCGTTAAATCGTAAAAATTTTGCAACTAACAATTACTTACATATTATGACTACATGTGTGCTTTTTCTAATACTTACCGTCACAAGGAGGGTCTAGTAACCAACGGATCAGCTTTGTTATTGGAAAGTTCAGATAACTAATGAATAAAATCAAAAGTAGAAATACTAGGAATAGTCCCTAAAAATAGATGTGCATAAGAAAATAATTTCTTATTGTTTAATAATTTTGTAATATTTACTTTGGAAGTAAAAAATTCGTAATTAGCATAGCGTACTTCTTTTAAGCCTGAAACAATAAATTGTTATAGTTATTAAGAGTATGAACATTTTTGAAGAATGTTACTTTCAAACTCAAAATTAGGACAGTGAATTAGTTACATTAATGTTCTCTGGCAATTCAATGAGAGCTGTTTAATTCAATTTAGGTTTAATGTCACAAATGAATATAAATCTATTTCGTCAAAAAAGAAGCATCTTTTATTCTATTAAAAACGATAGACGTGAACATGTCGAACAGTTTCAATCAATTTTCACGGACGGGTAAATCAATTTTGTCTGCATGTTATATTCTATTCGGCAGAAGAAACGATTAAAATTTTATTACTCATTTGTGCAACGTACCCATTTGAGAAAGAATTTTTGAATATAGTGGAACTCTGGAAGAAAAGGGTTAAATGCAGAGTACTTAGTAGTTTTTATATATTAACCAACACCTAAAATAGCATTAAATAATTGTCAAAAACTTTTCATAAGTACTTCCTTTCAAAGCTATGTTTAAAGTTTCAATACTTTTTTTTCTTTAATAAAAAAGAAAGGCTGGTGGATTTATTCGCTGACAGTTTTATGAAAGCAGTTATTAAACAACCCGCTTTAATTCAAATTTGTTTTAGATCTAAAACTAAGGTATTTGGTTAGAAAAAGCCAACATTGTTGAGCAACAATCTACCCCAAGAAAACATTTCATTTTATAAAATTTTATTAAATAATATAAAACTCATTTACAAGAAGCAACTAACAACAGATTGGAAATAATGCAAGCATTGCATAAGCGGTTAATGGTATTGAGAATGTTATTAAATGTGGTAAGTGATACAGACACGTACAAAGTATTAATTTAATATCAAGCATTTATCAACTATCCTGGAAACTTTAACAAAACGCCTCAACGTCTTATCTTATCTAATTTTTATAACATCAGTAATATTAACCACCTGATTCACATTGTAAAGGACAGATTATGGAATACAACTTTGACTAAGCCCACTAAGTTATGAAAAGTGGGCATTCAGTGGGCTTCAACTCAAAACAGGAACCTTGATGATACATGGACGGTTCAATAATAAAAAGAGTAGGGACAGGTATTGGTGCCAATGGGTCTAACCACCACATAAAAGTGGCTGTTGGACTCCACTCTCACATATTTCAATCGGAGAGTTCTGCTATAAACTTGTGCACCGTAAAGAATCTCGATATACAGAAAGACCTCCCACTGGCAACCAGTGAAACCATCTGCCCAAGCTCTCGGGATACTTGAAGATCAACAGAAGAAGAACTACAGAAATCCAGAATCAAAATTCTAGATGCATTTTAAGGTTCACGGCAACGTTAAGGCAACGTTACAATAGACTTATTTATGAAGTGCCACAGCTTTCAAATCTTATCTTATCTTATTAAATTCGATATCAACAAACATTCGGGAGCTTCATT
>ML218278.1:0-14468 GCA_004785975.1 Popillia japonica | reverse complement strand
TTTCACTTATCCTGGTAGTTGGTTCTTTTGTAATGTATTTGTGATTGTTATATTAATTTCTTCTGACTCATCTTCGTCATCCATTCTAAGATCTGATCTTCATTCATCTGATTCATGTCATTTAATTTCAAAAGGTTATTTAAGTATTTAAATGTAAGTGTAAACAATGCCTATTGACATACCTATGTTATGACATGTTCGAATACATTATTGGTCCTTTTATTCTTGAGCCTTCCGTGTATCATGTCATAATGTGTTCCTCTTCCAAGTTGAAGCCCACGGAATGCTCACTTAGAACGGTTTTCTATAACAACTTTCTGGGGTTGGTCTAAGTTGTATTGCATTGTCTATCCTTTGGAATGTGAATCAGCTGTGTTAATATTACTGATGTTCTAAAAATTAGATAGGATAAGACGTTTTGCTGTTAAAGAGCCATGTCAAATAAAGTTTCTAAAACAGTTGATAAGTCCAAAAAAACTTTCCACCTGTGGGAAATCTGCGTCTGTATCACTTTTATAAGATTCAATAACATTCTCAATAACATTAGTCACACATGCAATTCGTGCATTATTTCCAATCTTTTGTAAGTTTCGATTCCCTAGTAACGTACTGGTCATTGTCATAGCAATTTACTTTGTTTTAATTGATTCTATATCTCGACATTTTATATTTATCTCATGCTCCACTGCAGGAAATGCATACTTTATTAACGAACATATTCCTTCCCGATTTGACTTAATTATCTTCTGGGATATTAATCTTGTTAGCAATAATTATCATTTTGGATTGTTTTAATAAGGCATTGTTTGCAACGATGTTCGTCTTCATACATTTTTTGGTACATGAACATTAAACGATTACTGATTTATATAAGTATGTATCTTCTTTCAAAACACTTATATACCTTTTTCTTGGCAACGTTCTTTTTTTTTTGTTTGCTTGGTCTTCTGACTCATCTTATTCATCCTTTTTAGGATTTGATCAACACCTGGTATTAAATAGCTCCCATGTATTGTACCCAAAAAATTGAAAATGTGTTAAAGAAGTTATTTGAGAATCTGCAAGATTACTCCACTCTAATGATGTACAATTTTTGTTGTGGAGTGGTCCAGAAGCAAAGGCCTACAATGCAATTCCAATTTCGGTTACTTTTGTGGTTAATATAGACCCATGGTATCTTAATAAACTTGTAAAATGTTTTTAATTCTCTATTCTTCATTATGCGCTCGAAAAATTGTATCTGTGGTCTCATGCGTTTGGCGACAATTACAAACACGAGCAAATATTTCAAGACTGCAAAATGCACATACATATTCCGTATTATTAAGCTCCATAATGTGATGCTTGTTTTTTGGAAATTTATTCGATTTCAGAAATATTCAGGTGTTTTGATATATTTGATTATATATGTTCCAGATTTAGCCCAAAACTATTTTGTGTTATTTCATTTATGGAAAAAAATATTTACTTGTACAAATATTAGGTACTCAAAAGAGAAAATCTTTTAGAATATGTATGTATGTGTCATTATCAAATGTATCGTATACGATAAGGTAACAAAAAACAAGGTAATTACCACGAAGGAAATGACGTCGGTATATGATGAGCATTAAAACAAAATATATTAAAATCAGATAATCTGATAATTTCGTGAATATTTTTGAATTCAGTGCAACTACCAAGGAAATTTTCAAAGATGACAGCAGAATTGCTAAAATATATGGGTACATACTACAAGGTTACCATAAAGTAAGGAATAACTTTTTAACAAATTAAGCTAATAACAAAAAATAAAGGAAATTTAATTGCTTAAGGAATGGGATTTTACTGGATTTATAGTCAACAAAAGCTTTGTCATTACAATTGTTACCACACTTAGCAGAAGTTATCCACAACTTTCCAGCCACACATTTCATATACGATGTGCCGCTCAGGTAGATAGTGATATGAACTAACCTGTCAACAGTGTAATAAATTTTACTTGGGTTTTTCAAGTTATTATTACTTATAAACTAATATAAGATATAGTACGAATAATAAAATTAATTCACCATCCACTCAAATTGCTAAGATTAGCAGAATTAAAACGAAACAAATACAACTGAAAAAGTCGGATTTTTTACCACAAGTCGATAAACAGACGATGTGCCAAAAATCTAATGCATGGCGCTGATGGACAGTATCATTGCCAACATAAATTCACAAACCACTTCATTTGGTAGCTTACCATAATGCGGAAAAGAAACAAAAACCACTCGTAGATGAGGTTTTTCGACCATAACTCGATAAACCGAAGGTGTGCCAAAAATCTAATGGATGGGTCTGATGCCCAGTCTCATTGCTAAAATAAATTCACCAATCATTTCATTTGGTAGCTTATCATACTGTGCAAAAGAAGTAAAATCCACTTGTGGATGGGGTTTTTCGACCATAACTCGATAGGCTATAGGACTGGGCATAAGAGTCATTCATTATATTTTGTTGTTAGTTGTTACCACTAGTGTCAAAATGAAATCATTCAATTTGGAGTTTTACTTTGAAATTATTAAATTTTGCGCGAAAATGAGTTTGAAGGCAAAGCCTTGTCAAATGAAAGGGTACCGCAATTTGATACAAAAATTTGAAATATGTAACAGGGTCTGTAACTGATCTACCAAGATCTACCAAGTTCTTCATAAAAATCAAGACATAACCAAAGGTAATCAGCATTACATAATTCTAAAAATGTATCCATATGAACTGAAAATTCCTTAATTACTAGGTACGGTTTTTCTTTGCGAGAAATGGCTCAAATGGAAATTGTACCCGAATGGTTATCCTGTATTTTATGCTCAGGTGAGGCACATTTTTATAGTGAAGTCAATGCTCAAAACTGTAGAATTTGGTTTGGAGAAAATCCACAAGAAAAAAAGAAGGTCGTGATGACAAGAAACTCACCGTTTGGTTCAGTTTTTCAGCTGATTTTATCATTGGCCTGTATTTCTACGAGGAAACATAGAATGGAGAAGCTGTATTTGTAACTGTAAACAGTGAACGATACATACTTGCAAATGTTAAGAGATTATGATTTCACACATTTGCGCACATTTTCGGACCAGTCAAAGAATTGTTAACCAACCTTTTTCAAGATCGTGTGATAAACAGACATTTCGCAAACTTATGGCTACCAAGATTACCTAATCTTAACCCAGTGGATCACTGGCTGTGGAGCTATTCAAAAAGTTTAGTGTTTTGAAAGAAAATCAGCAATACTACAAAAATTAAATGACAATATTATCGAGTAAATTGGTGAAATTAAATCAAAAATGTTGAGGAATGCTGTGTACAATTAGGAAGAAAGGTTGAGAATCTTACAACAACAGAATGGAGTTCATATTGAGCAATTGCCGTAGCTGGTTTTGGGCTTACTAAATCCTAATCTTTAACCAATTAGATTTAATTTATTTTTTGTTATTAGCTTCATTTAATATCATCCCTTTTTGGTACTCTATCTCCTATCCCCTGAAAGCAAGCGATTGAGCAGATGAGAAGGTTACCGCTGTTATACGGTATGAACCCACAAAATTTCACTTAAATCGGTCACTATCACTTGTCTGTGTTTGATTGTGAGTTAATAGTTGACATTGAGCTGAAATTCAGCACATTTTTGGGCATACTAAATCCCATTCCTTAAGCAATTAGCTTTCGTTTATTTTTTGTTAAATTAACTTAATTTGTTATCATCACCTTTTAGTACTTTATGCTCTATCCCTATCACCCGAGAGCGGGTGATTTAGCACCTAAGAAAGTTATCGTTGTTCTTATGATACATCAATCTATAAACCCTGTAGTTTATTTAATATATTAGACGGTAATGCTTGTTTTGATGTTAAAAAATACAGCGAGACGATTTGTAATGAAAATCTCTTAGAGCACGTGTTTTATCAATTACTGTTTGGTATGTGATAAGATAACAAAGCGCGGGTCAATTTACATGACGGAAATGACGCCGGTATGTGATAAAGTGATAAGTGTTGAAGAAATTTATATCAAAAGCAGATAATCTGACAATTTCGTGAGCATTTTCGAATTTATTTCGATTATAAAGATCTCAAAGGCGTAGCAAAACTTTTGAATTTAATATTAAGACATCACGTTTAACATTCATATTTTTTTCATATAACATGATATAGCGATAGGTATGTATGTATTAATACTGTTTGTTTAGATCCTGCTGTATACGCCCTTATTTTTGAATATGTTTATTTATTTTTAATATTTGGTACCAGCTTCAAATTGTTATAGGAGAATGTCATTGTTAGGAAAAAAGTAAGATAATGTCTAAAAATAATTTTAATACTTACATTGTGCAGTTTCTATAGGTAAAATGTATACCAACATTTCCAATAACAAGGCTACCCCTATCATCAACCAAGGAATGGTAATAACCTTATTGAAATTCATGTTAGATCTGAAATAAGAAGCAATATATTGTAAAATCTGCACATATTAGATTTATAAAATAACATCCATATTGTCAAACGAGAGAGGTACAGATCACAATATCTATTTTCTATATAATTTATATGCAATGATTCATATGTATTTAGATAAGAAGATATCAAAGAGCAAACTATACGCGAATTTTACCCATAAAATCAGTGGCCCTAATCATAACCAATACCTGCGCTAATCTTGTCAAATAGATATCTAGTACATATCTTCCAAGCTTATGATGATATTAAAATTATGTATTAACAATACGACGTTCTTGCGGATTTCCCCGAAATTATCTCTACAAATAAGTTAACAATAATAATTGCATTGTTTTTAAGGGAAACGATAAATTTTATATCAATTTTTATGTTTCTAATGATTGAAAAGTACAGCAAATTTTATTTAGGCATGTTAATTCTAATACTAGAGAAAATAGTGGAAAGAAGATTAAGGCAAGAAATAGAACCAGCTCTTTCGGAAGTACAAAGCGGATCCCGCAAAGGTAGATGCAGCTAAGATCATGTCTTCACGATTAAAGAAATTACCAGCCACGCAATAGCTAGAAAACAAACAGCATATTTAGCATTCATAGATATGGAGAAAGCTTTCGACAACGTTCCAAGAGCAAAACTCTAAACTAAAAATATGAAATCTGAACCATTTACTACAAGCGATAGTACAAGGCGGAAGCTTGAGTCCTCTGTTGTTCATCATTTTCATGGACGAAATAATAATGGTAACCGAAAAACGAACGGGGGATGAAGATGAACATAGAGAAAACGAAGGCCATGGTAATATCAGAGGAAGGAAATAAAAATATAAACATTAAAATAAATGGAGAAGAAGTTGAGCAAGTCAGCAGTTTTGAATATCCTGGAGTTACGTTGGAAAGTAGAGGAAATCAAGAATTGGACCTAAGTAATAGACTAGAAAAAACGAATAAAGTTTACCATGCAATAAATAAAGGACTACTGAACAAAAAAGAAATATCGAGGCAAACCGAGATCAAGGTCTACAAGGCAATATTCAGACCACTACTGACGTACGGTTGCGATACGTGGGTGCTATCGGATAGACAGAAGAATAAAGTTAGAGCTGTAGAAATGAAATACTTCAGGAGGGTCAAAGGAATTACGAGGATCGACAGAATCAGAAATTAGGATATTAGACACGAATTAAAAATTGGATCAGTGCTGCAGTTCATAGAGCAGAGAAATATGGGATGGTGGGGTTACCTTCACAGGTTAACGGGGGACGATACAATAAGAAAAATATTAAGGAAAAAAGAAAAAACTTGACCGGAAGCAAAACAGTTAGCACTTGACAGAAAACAATGGAACAAATTTATAATAATAATAATAATAATAATAATATCTTTATTATCTGTTTGAGTACATATGCTGTTAGATTTGTCAGAGTATACATTACAAATCATGTGACAGAACAATTGAAACAAATACAATAACTACAGTACACGACAAATATAATAGTTCCAGTCAGTAATACACCAAGGCAACAAAAGAAAGTAGAAAGCATTCTGGTATATGTATACATTATTATATATGTATACATATTATTAGTATACATTAGTATAGTAGTATTATAGTATACATTATTATATATGTATACATTATTATAAAGAACTAACTCACTTAAAGTTATGTATTGTAATCGCATACCCTCGAGGTTGAAGGGTATTTGATTATATACAGGGCAATCGAAATTAAGGGTTCAGGGAAGAATAAAGAAACAAATGAGCAGCACATTTTCGAGTTTTGCCGAAAAATCTGTTTCTTTCAAAGGAAACTCCTGTATATTATATTATTTTCTGCTAGAACTTCAATTTTTAAACAAAGAAATCTTATAAGAAATTTTTTACTGGGATTAAAAATACTTGAGTTATAATGAATAAACAAAAACAGTTAAGTAAGTCAAGTGCATTTCTATGTATCTATGAAACCGACGATAAGTCTTTCTACCAAACGTCAAATATTAGTACAGTAGTTTTTCACTCATAAGTTTCATTGTACTAGTTATTAATTTGACAAAAAAGTGTGACATGTTAGAATCTTATTTAGTGTGCAGAAAATCCTCTCGGAGGGCAAAAGGACACTACGCTGAATTATATCCACTCCGTACACAACCACATGAGCAATATTTTCCGAGACTGTACCGAAAATTTAGAGGCAATGAGAGCGTTTTTGCCAAAACAAGGACACAAAGGACTTTTATAATAAGCGAGGCCAGGAAAATTGCAGTATCGCATATTTTGAGGCCAATTGTGAGAATTCTACAATAGATATTGTCAATGAATCTGATTTAAGTTACGGTACTGTGCATGGGATTCTAAAGAAACACAAATTCATTCCTTATAAGTACAAACCAGATCAAGTTTTTTTGCCAGAGAATCCAGAGATAACTGCCACATACTTTGACGCCAAAATGTATCTATTATACTTTATAGACCGTTGAATCGAATTTCTCAAATTCCTGAATGTACAATACAAAAAATCATCATTACTGGTCAAAGGAAAATCTTCTTTTAGTACATCCAAGACGCTCACAAGTCCGTTTTGGTGTGGTTTAATTGGTTGAATGATTGTTAGTCCTTTCTTTTATGAGGGCACTCTAACTGGACAATTTTCTTAGACGATCTGGATCTCATAAGTAGACAGAATCTGCATTTTCAGCAGGATGGCGCACATGGGCACAACTACAAAGGTACTCATCAACTTTTAAATACTATTGTTAACACTTCATGGATAGGAACAAATGGTCCTATTCAAGGGCCTCCCCGATCGCCAGATTTAACGCCGCTTGATTTTTTTATGGGGTTATTTACAGACCCAGATTTGTAAGCAAAGGTACGAAACCGTAAACGCCCTAAAGATTGCAGTTAGTGAAAAAATAAACCAAATAGATGCGGCAGTGTGTACAAAAATGTATTGACCAACAAGGTGGTATTTTTGAACATCTTCTATGAAAAAGTCAGTGCTTTTTATTTTCTTTTAATGATAAGTTGATGTATAGAATAAAGTTTATAGAACTTATTTAGCTGTTTTCGTTTATGCATCATAACTTCATTATTTTTAGTCCCAGTAAAAAATTCCATATAAGATTGTTTGTTTAAAAATTAAAGTTCTAGCAGAAAATGATATAATATACAAAGGTTTCCATTTGAAGAAAACATGTTTTTCGGCAAACCTCGAAAACGCGCTGCTCATTTGATTTATTTATTCTTCCGTTTAAAAGAGAGTTAGAAGTAATACAAGTTTGCTAATTTAAACAATCTTTCATCTTTAATAATAACAAAGTTACCAATGGTGAATACTTAATTTGGATTGCCCTGTTTATATAATTCTAATTGTGAAATTAAAACGAGTGAATTACCTATCTAATCTATAATAATCTTACAGAAGCGAATATTTACTCTTCTAATATTTTAAGAGATTAAATGTAACTGAAATTGTTCATATTTAATTATAATCTGTAGAAAAAATATTTGTGTATATTGTTCCTTAAATATGTTTGTTAGTTAAATAATAATAATGAAATAATAAAGTCAACATTTGCTTTTCCTGACAAATATATCTGGTTAGGTAATCTGCTCATTGTTAGCGTATAAAATACAATTCGATTAGATCCTGTTTCCGGATATTAAAGTGGTGTGTACATTTGTACTACCATATACGGTGAAGTATTCGCCTTTAATGAATCAATCAATAATTGACGATTAGGCGTGCATAACCACCAGGAATTAACCAATTTTTGAGAAATATGTGCTTGTCTCCTAACACTAAAAATAAGCCTAAAGCAGGAGTTTTGCATTATCCATATCCTGTACCTGTCAATAAAATTATAGCACGCTCCATATACTGAATCACAATAGTGTTGACATGTCAATACATTGTCATTGGAAGTATATTTTAACAACGCCAGTGCTACCCCCAAGTCGCCAAGTCCCTTCTGACTATCAACAATAAAACCTACATTTTTCGCAACATTTTTATGAATTAGCTCTATTCAACCTATACGAAGCTTAAGGTAACTATTCAACCGCATCCTATATACTCGAGCACCAAATACCAAATACAAACGATACTTATATGTAGACATATTTATTAAGCCTCAAATAACAACACAGAAAAATATCGAACACTTGCTGTAAATTCCTATTCATTGCAAAATGGAAATGCAAACTATAAATTGTATAAAGCAGGGGACCCAAATCAGAACTTCGTGGAAAGCCCGGTTCAAATCAAAATTTAAAGAAATAAAACAACTCCGTCTAAACTACTGTAATGAATGCTGTGTATGGATAAAGGTTCATTAAAAAAGTCGTGGGATTACTATTTTGTGGTACTAGTATCATACGTGCCTGCTTCCACGACGTGCCTGCATGTCATTGCCAAAAAATAGGAATTAAACAAGAACAACAATTCCAAGACCACTAGATTCTATTCGCTATTTCTATTTCACCAGAAATTTTAAAAAAGGATTGCTGGTTTAAAAATTGAATTGTGTAAACCTGTTTTCCTTGTGCGATTGGTAGCAGTTTAGACTTTGATTAATTATTACTAATCCATTAGTAACTTCTGTTGAATAAAACCACTGTTCTTTTTTGAATTTGATAGGTATTAGAAGTATTTTGACAGTTAGATTTGCAAATGGCATATCAAATACTGGTTTCCACATTGTTGTTAGCTATCAAATGTATTTTATTGTTAAGTTACTATAAATATTTATACAATAAATTGCAAATTATACAAATAATTACTGATGAAGGTAATGCAAGATTGCTATTATAGATGCTCTTAGGTGGTCATCATACACAATCTGATAATGATTGAAAAAATTAGAGAAACTGTAGACCAGATAAATAGAATATTTGGTGAATTTCAACCGACTACTACAATGACACGATTAAAAGAGATAATTGCTTCAATAATAATAAATCAAGTACCGATAACTTGGATGTAAAAGTTATTCAGCATGAATTTCCTGTGATTGGTGAGATTTTGCTTGAAATATTAATGACTCTTTCAGATTGGGGCCTTTTCCAAGTATTTGGAAAACTTCCACTTTAACACCGATAGCTAAGGTGAAAAACGCCAGAAATTATAACCCATTTCGACTAATCAATCAAGTTAGTAAAGTTGGAAAAAATAAAACATGTTGCTAAAGAACAATTAGAAAGTTTTATAGAGAATAATTCATTATTAGCAGATGTTCATTTCGGTTTCAGGCAAAGTCATTCCTGTGAAACACCTTCGAATTTGGGGATTGCTAATTGGAAAGACAAAATAGTAAAGGGCAATAAAATTGTTGCAGTTTTCCTTGATCTGCAGAAACCATTGACAGAAGACGTTTAATAGAAAAGCTCCATCATTTTGGAATATCATACTGAGATGGATTGATGGAGACCAATACGCATTTCGTTTTATTGGAACCTTAGCGTGGCATTTATAGAATCCAATCCAAGAGAAGTTCCAACCATCGCCAGTACCAGAAAGTATGGTACTTGCTGTTGTGAAATGTTTGACCTTTTCTTGGGTTGGCTTCTAGGGACGCTATGCGATTTGTTTCATCGGAAGTTCAAGAGAAGTTCCAACATTTGTAAGTACGAGATAGTATTCTTCACGCCGGAAGACAGCTAGCCCAATTTAAGCAAAGAAATTTTCTAAGTCACACCAAGAAGATCAAATCTATGAATAAGTCACCAAGTCGCTGTCCAGAGAGATGCTTGAATCCTAACCAACACCTTCCTCAATAAAATTGGAACAAACTTAAGTATACCCACTGCAATAATAATAATAATTAAAGGAAGCTAGCGCAAAATACTGTCAATTTGATCAGAAATGCAAAAACATCTGTGACCTGTGGTAAATTCATATTCGACGATATACATACATATATAGGTTAACAATAAGAAGTATTTTAAATAGGACTAGGCAAGCGTTGTAGAGCAATTCATCCAGATTTACACGACAAGCAAATTATAGATAGATTTTGTTTTATCCTGGACTAGACTTCCAATAAATAGGCAATGGTGTAATCCTGTAGTTAGGTAGAGGCCATGTTTCACTTTTACCTAACGATGATGAAGCAATTCAAACAGTTACAACTGGTCTTACAATTTAACAACTTTTAACAGATTTTACAAGTTTATATCTCTTATATGCAGTTTGAGAGTTGTAATTAGGTGAAATAGAAAAATTACTGTTACTGGAATTCAATAGCCGCTCAAAATATTTTGATAATTAAGTCAAGCATTTGATGATTTCAAAATTAGACAAAAGTAGTATAGAATTCTATTAATAAGGAATCACAATATCCTAAACTGCCTTCAAATTCGTTTTATATTCTTGTCGAATGTGACAAGATATTATTTATGATATATTGTTTATTGTTTTATTATTCTGCAAATGTTGAAAATTATAACGAAATTATTACAATTAAGATATGTAAAAATTGAATGCACTACGTAGGAGTAATTAGCCAGTCGATTGTGTCAATGCAGAATCACCAACATACGTGACAGGAGCAGTAATGGGCATAGGACATTTATATTCTAGTCAATTAATTCACAAATTGCTTATTAGAATTTTTTAATATCGTATTTTTACGAATAATAACAATTTATCAGCGAAACTAAGTCTTGGAATCATGAAACATTCTTCGTTATGGTTACCATAATAACCTACGATACATGTTCTTATTTCCACGACGAAGGAATAATCGCAGATTCCATTACTGTCTTTTTATAGGTATATGCCCAAATAAGATTGTGTATCTCGAATAGTTTATTATATTTATGTTTTATATTGGGACTGATTCTATTTTAATCAATTTTATCTTAAGATTTGTTTATATAAAAAATAGACATACCCGTTAGTACTGAGACACAAATTTTGAATTACTGCACGGCACAAAAGTAGTTATAGCGCACTAGACTTAATCTGATGGAGTGGGCAAACGCACGGGACTTGTAGCGTATTTACGTGCTGATAATTCCCCCTCTCCCCTCCCACCCGATTGCTGCTATACTGATACATATTTAAAAAGGAACAACAATAACCAAATTTTTGATTGATTTTTGTTTTAAAACTAATTTCGAACATAAATATTTAGACTCAATAATTGTTGTCATACTATTAGCGTAACGGATAATTTGCGTAGATCAACATTTTGCGACGAAGTTGAAGCAGTAACACAGATAGGAAATGGCGTGTTCTGACGTGACCAATGAACATTGAGGGTTAGTCACCGAGAGATTTTAACAAAATATTGAATCCACCATAAAGAAGAAATCTAATTGGCTGTAAAAGTAAAACCTGCATTCTAACGTCATATGTATTTTTAAAATAATATTTTTATCGGATTTTAATAAGATTGTAACGAACTCGAGCATATCCACAGCTATTCCGCCGAGGACGTTTTCACGCATTCCTTAGAGAAGTGCAGAGTGATAATAAGTTAGTCATGGCGGAATATACTAAAATGCAAACTTCTACAATCAATACGTGCAGGTAGTGAGGTATTGCTACAAAATATCGGTACCATATACATACATATGTGCTGTAACTGATGATTTGGCGTGAATTAACAAATTATGTGAGAGATATATGACCCTAGAACCAAATATTACCAAGTATCTTTCAGACGGAAATACAAGCTATTGAAAAATGAATCCAATTCATCATTGGCAGAAGCTACAAAAAGTTAGCCATAGGGTACTGAACTCCAATATTATCAGCTTCAATATGGTTTGAGAAGGAAGGAGGTAACAGACAATATCGCCAGCAATATGGCTGGAGGCCAGAGCCATTTGCGGTACGTATTTAATGATGAGATAGAGCAGCTGCTTGAGGACCAAATTTTAAAACTAGAAGAATGTTTTTACGGTCTTACAGTTAAGGATATTCGTAGAATCATATTTGACTTTACAGAAGAAAATGCAACCGAAAACAATTAAAAAAAAATTCGTGCATGACCGAACATGAAAAGGCACCCAAATATCTCTGCGCCAAGCAGAAGGTATATCCTCGGCAAGAAGCAAAGGATTTAGTAGAAAAAATGTAAGTGGAATTTTCAATCTACAAGAGCAACTAGTTGAAAATTATTTGGACCCGATACGAATATTTAACGTTGATGAGAGTGGTTTCTCTACCGTGCAAAAGATATGTCAAAAGATCCTCGCAAAAAAACATCAATTAGGAGCTATAGTCAGTGGAGAAAGAGGTGCTAACACCACTATGGTAGCCCATTCAGATTTATTTGTGGTGCGGCTGTAGAAGTTTATTGATGTAAGCCATCAATTGATAATAAAGTGCTTTTGGCTTGATGTGCACACAGCATTTTGCCCGGTACAAATTGGTAAACCACATGGTCCAATTTAGAAAACTAGTTGCTTAAATTGTACCACTGGTTTTAAGAAATCTAATTTGGGTAGGAAATATGATCAATAATGAGAGATTAAATTCTTAAATTGCACAAATAAATCCACTCATTTTGGTAAGCATCTTTTGAAGAAGTAGTGCAACATGTATAGGCGACTTTACCCTATATGTAGCAGTGTAATATGAGGCAAGCTAAAAATCTTTTGGGAACATATAGCCAAAAGAAATCTTCAGAATGCCTCAACCTCGATAAAACAAATATTCGTATATTGAACAGGGATCCTATCAGGGCCCTGCAAACTGAATGAACACCTAAGTAGGCTTGAAATAATAAACGAAGCTAAATGTAGATTTTATGGGGAAGACGATAAAACATCCATGCATCTACTCTCAAACTGCTCTGCACTGTGCAACTCAAAGGCCTTGCAAGTAGGAGCACATGAAATTGAAGAGGTATAATTACCTAATCTGGAACCTTCCAACATTCTGCACTCTAAAAGCAATCGGACTTAACAGTCATTTGTAAATACAGCGAGAATAGGGAATAGGTCCCAATGTATCATCACCCTAACATAACATGCCTACATAAATATGAACATACAGCTTTGCAAAGCTCGATTGAAACAGTGCAGTAGCACAAGTGGGTTGGGTCAAGCCGGGGTCTATTCGCGTAATTAAGCAAAGATGGCATGAAATGCAATCACCATCCTGCAGTATTTTGTCGTTCGCACGTTCGAGGACATGGGCGTGGTGAATTACAGAATAATAGTGCCGGCCAAAATGTCACAAAGTAAAGAAATTGCAGCAAAAGTGATAGCATACTTTACTTTTGGCTGGTAGTATAACGAGGTCATGGAGTTTGAAATTTGTCAGACAATACATACATACAAGCTTATTTCCTTATTACGTAGGCTACCAAGAGGTTTTAGCAAATATTGTTGTTTTTTTGGTTTATTAATTTAAAAAAATCAGTCACGAACCTACACTGTTCCTAAAAAATGGAATATGTATGTCGTTATAGGATTATAATTTGGTGGTTTTACCTTCTCTACACATTAAATTACAATTAAATATACATTTTGTTGAACCACTAGAGGAGGACAACAGTTTTAAATATTTAAATGAGAAGTTTCCAAAGTTGTATGATTTGAAAATTCGTAAACGAGTATCTGTTGGCGAATAGGTTAAGAAGCTGGCACCATGCTTCAAAGTGTGTGCAAACATTTTCTGGGGGATAATTTGCTGGAAAGGATTTGGATGTACAAGTTACCGACCATTGATGTTGATCGAGCTTGCCGATCCTTTGCTCTCATTTTTCTACCAGACGACTGGTTCCTTAAGTTCTATTGGTTGTAAGACCAAAGAGAGAAACCTAGTTTTGACAATTCCAAATATTGATCACTCATCTCAAAATTTCATGAGTAGCATTTATCTCTTCCGGATTTTTTTATCAGGAATTTTTGTTGCAACAGAAGGCAAAATACGTCGGTATTAAACTTGATCTAAGACAAACGTCCAGGCAACATTTTAACAAGGTTATCTCAAAATTTCTACGAGCAAATGCTCCTCTGGCTCCTGTATTATGCTGAAAAA